>CAJUYG010000953.1:108367-119038 GCA_910591675.1 Galerucella calmariensis | reverse complement strand
CTTCAAAAAATATTGAATTGATTAGATCGCATATGATACAGTAAACACGTTTTAGAGCCGATCGAAATATATCTAGATGAGGAATATCTGTCGTGATTATATTTATCGTGATACTATGAAATTGTTTCAATAGTTTTAACTTGATTGTAGCTTTCGAATGTTACGTAACGTTAATGCATGTGCTACTTGGAATAATTTCCGCTACTTGTATTTTCTACTTACAATGATTCATCCTTTATTGTTAAAAAACGGAATCATGCATGTCAACGATATTTTAAAGAGGTGTCATGGAAGTGAATCAAATTTATATTAGGTTCGTTCCAACCAGAAATTCTGTTATCGTACGTAACCAGTAATAGAACTATTTAATGCGCATGCGGCAGAGAAATGAATAAAATGACTGGTAATCTCTTACCAAACGGTTGGAACGTATCTTGAACTAGTTTATTATAGTAGTTATTTTATTAGGGATCCTGCATTAACATCAATCAGATAATGAAAGTATAAAAACATTTTATTTGTAATTATAAAGCCTTCAGGCTTGAAAATACATAGAAATAAATACAACGAACTTATAAAAACCAAAATAGACACTTTCAACCTAAATATCCAATTAGTAAAACTTAATACTAATAATATCACCTATATCAAAATATCACAATAATAGAAGTATTTGTAACCTTAATAATTATGTAGGTAAATGGAAAAATTATATGTATGTTCTATTTCAACCATTTTTCAATTATACCATGAGTAGAATCACTTTAGCAGAATATAAAGTGGTTTCGGATTCCATTCTTCCCTTTTTTAATTTATCAACGACTACACAAAGAAACAGTCAGTAAGAAACGGTGCACACTATTTTCAAAACAGTTCAAAAACTAAAAACTCACTTTCATATCCTACTTACACATTCCATAAAAAACAAATTTGACAGTTTAAAATGAAAATGTTGCAATTGCGCATGTTTCTTAATTTCAGAACTGTCGATACTCGCTATCAAGCAAGAATCGTTTGAACGGTAATTTTACTGGTCCACAAACGGGATGGAACAGAGAACTGATAGTAATCGAGAGTTCCGAACCAGTAACTTCAGGTGGTTGGAACGATTTTTTTCAACTGCGCATGTGCATTAGTAATATTACTGTAAATTACTGGTGGTTGGAACGAACCTATTATCCTCCAGTGCTTGTGAAGCTTCACTGATCAGCGCGCTGACTCATTGGAAATATAAACTCCTGTGACTAGAGCCCACAAGGGAGGATTCTTCCAAGATTGATATAATAGTTAATCATTAAAGCACTGAGCTCTTTTGTAATAATGTGGGAATGCTTGGGAGAAATGAATGAACTAGGCGAGAACAATATAACCTCACTGTGGATTCCAGGATACACTGGTTTAAGGAGGAAATGGAATGACAGATGAACTAGCAAACAGGGGGGGAAAGAAACAACCTTTTGGGGCCGGAACCCTTTTGCAGTTCCGATGTAATAATATGTGATATTTGAAGAAATACTCAAAGCCGAGAAAAAAGGGTGTCTGACCATTGGGAATATCTAGCTGGGCTTGGACTATCAAATATTCTGCTGGGTGACTACAAGCCGTTGGGATCAAATAAATGCCCAAGTCAAAGTGGAACTGCATTGAGAGTTTCAACAGAAATACCAACGGGACCTTCTCGACCGAATGGGCACCTTAAAGACCTCAAAATAGTGGAGGAGAAAGAAAAAACCCCAAATAATTGAGAATTGCATTGCAACTAGGTGACCTATAGAGAGCAAAAAATAAAAATTTCGAATTTTGAAACATTACTACTATTGACATGATCCAATAAACCTTTTGAACACAAAAACTAAGACTTCAAAACTGTAATCTCATTTCTGACATATATTACAACTCATCCAGTATGCCTGCTGTTACTGTCCACTCTAAAATTTTTATACCCTTCTATATCTATATCTATATCCTAAAACTCATACAAGAAATGGGATTACAGAAGCTACAAGTCTCCGGGAATTTCCTCAGGAACTGAGAAGAAAGTAATTGGCACAATAGATCTTTCAGATCTCGGTGAATGTCACCCGAATATACATACACACATACACACTATCAATGAAGGATAGTTTACAAAGACAATCTGACAGATCTTGTGGAGATTATGACTATCATCTCTAATATACTATTCCATTTATTTGAATGGAACCAACTGCTTAGGATCAATTCCACTATTTAATGGTCTGAAATATTATTGACAATTATAGCGATATTGTCATATCAGCGTTTGTGGAATCTGATCCTATCACTTTTTTAAATGGAAATGAGGGTCCGGTAAATATATTTTTCATATATAGAAGATGTGAAGATTTTCAAATACCTAAACAGAAAGTACTGTGAAAGTTTGAATATTTGTTTGTCGAAACTTTTCACCAACAGTGTTACAGTTCCCATCAAATCTGAAATTTAAGTAACTGTTCAGGCTCCCAGGTAGCACTATTCTCGCAACTTTAGTGTGCTTATACCCTGATCTTGACAGTATCTGTATATATTGTATAGTAGTTTTTGTGAGGGTTGAATATCTGCAGATAGCGGGTGTGGTTTGTATTTGAAATGTTTGAGTGATGTTTCCAAGGAACTATTGTGGGTCGTAGTTTTCATTAACCAAGGTAGGTTTTTGAATGGAACGAGTACAGTTAACGTGGAATTTTGTTGGTCAAACATTGATCGTTTTAGTTTTTGGAATACCTACTTAGATGTAGTTTTTCATGGAAAAGAAAGAGTGGAGAAACTGTAAGTTCCCCGTTTTATTACGATTATTGTTTCTCACTACAATTCGCAATGTTTGCGAAAAGTAAGCAAAAAGTATCTGTTGCAATGAACTTATAAGAAACTAGATTGATATAATTTCAACGAGAAAACTAAATTTATTGTTTGAATAGATGTCTACATTACATACCGCTTATTAACAAAATAATAGAAAATCACAAAACGAGTTGTGAAAAGCTCATTAAACACGAGTAAGAAAGTTACGCGCGAGTAGTCTTACAAGCATTTAATAACCTTCCAGCACAAGTTGTGTACTATATTTTTATCCTCAACATTCCCAATTATTGAAATAAAAAGTCTAGTAAGTCACTTTTATTCATTTATTAATATTCGGGAACAATTTATAGTATTCAAAAAGCATATAATCATGGTTATTATTCATGAAGGTGCGTTTATGTCGCAAGCCGCAGGCGAGTAACATGAACATCATCATGCGAGTTGAATACTATATTTTGACCACGACCATAAACTAGCTATTTAGGTGTACATTTTTTTGTCAAACTGAGACAGTAGGTATAGTTTATAACAAAAAAATACTTATTACTAATAATCACTTCTGATGTTATTAAACAGACTATATATATTTGATAAGTATCCAATTTACTGTCTTTCACTATCGTTCACTTTCCATGTTAATTTTTTTAGTATTATCAATTAGACACCAGTATAGTGATTTAAATTCTTGCAATTAGTGATAAATTACTCGAAACGTCACTTTTGTTTTTGACATAAATAAAAAACTGCATATTATAATACTATACTTGATATAGTTAAAATAATACCCTTCCTGGTGTGCGTCATCGATTGTGACGTATATCCGGGTTTTCGGCATGTCGTTTATTTTATTTGCTATTTTGACACATAGCTAACCTTAAATTTGATAAATAAGATCATCAGGATTGTATTTAGCCAAATTCGAAAAGGCTATACAATTAATAATTACCAGCTTCTTTTTCTAACTGAAAATACTTGAGAACTTTCAAAATAGGTACTGATGTTTTTCCGTGTATTCATGCATATTTTTGTATAATTCATATGAATAAAACAATAAGATTAATTCTTTTTTTTAATTTCTTGGGAAATTAAACCACAATATTTTTGAATTCTTTATTTCAACGTTTCGGTAGCATTCCAGCTACCGTTGTGTCAGTTAGGGATAAAAAAATTAATCTCTACTTATTTTCTCTTGACAACGGTAGCTGGAACGCTACCGAAACGTTGAAATAAAGAATTCAAAAATATTGTGGTTTAATTTCCCAAGAAATTAAAAAAAAGAATGAATAATATACCACAAGGAACATACAGAAGATAATGAGATTAATATTCACTTTTAATAAATAATAATTGACCGTACACAACAAAGTACAGACCTGTCAAGAACTGTCAGTGTGACAGTAGAAAAAGACGTAAGACTTATTGCCGCTACGAAAGTAACGCCTTCATAGTATTTTAAACTCGCAATTGATAGGTTGAGCTTGAGCGTAATCTAAACATCAACCAATCAAATTTTTGTAAGTCAAAGATTAGGGTTAACGTTTGTAATACATTTGAACGGTTCATTATTGTGATATTTTGATTAAGATTAATCCCAGACCTGCCTTTTTTTCCATTTCTTCCTACGTAATGTGTTAGACAGACATTAACAATCGATGACGCACACCAAGAAGGGTATTATTTCAACTATACTAACATAGATATATCTTCATAGCCTGATGGTTTACGGCGCGGAATTTTATGCATGCATGGGTTCGAATCTGAATTGCGGTGAAAATTTTTATTCAATTCATTGTGTCGTTCATATGAATAATCTTCAATATAATTATGTGTTATGTAACCTTTTTATTATCCACAACTATTATTCACTGGTGAATATTATACGTCACGATACTTAAAGAAGCACACGTAAAATGTTAAAATTATCAAATGGTCGTGGACAAAATCTTCCATTGTTCATAATAATTTATTGTGGAATTTTGGAAATAATTCATAACCATACTATTATCAGTGCTTGGCGGCTATTCAATGATACACGGTAGATGATGAGATTACGTGAACTGTACGTTGTGTTCTTTTTGAGCATTGGTTATTCTCAGTGGTCTGTAAAGTACTTTCAATCGATTTTATAAGTCTATTGACTGTTAACGTCTTATTCTTCGCCTGTTGTTGAAGATTTGAATTCACCATGTCGTTCAAGAGTCATTACCTAAATCAACCTAAAATGTAATATTTCGTCCTTTTCCGGAAATGTTTTTATCGCTTTCATTCAACAATTGAATGAATGAAGAATGGAATCATCATTCCCAATACAATATTAAACTCCATTGAAACTTGCAATAATGGAATAATTGTAAATATTTCTCCCACTCTCAGATCAGTGAAACCTGGAATAAACTTTTCAAACTGCACCACAGACTGACAATAAATAATTTGAACATTATTAAGAATTTGGATTAATTACAATCACTATATTAAATGTAAATAGAATGTTTATAGCCTCCCCATATATTTGGTAATACTTGAAACAATACCATTACTCAAAATTTTGTAGAATTTTCTGTAGAAATACGAGTAATTACTGTTCAATGCAAAAATATAAATACAATATTTATAGCTCTTCATTATGTATGTGGTGTAGAAAAAATATGGTACGCAACTCTAATAATGTGATGGTTATTTATCAATACATGATCATTGTATGAAATTATTATTATTATGAGGTAATCATCACGTGTCAGTAGTTGTTATGATATTTACTTAGTATCCAAATATTACGTAATATGCAATTTACTGGTAAGAGCGTAAAAAAATTAATTAAATCTCGTCTCGTAATTTGTCTTTGTTATAACGATCTCCCTTAAGTGCACGTCAATGTTGAAGTTCCAGTTTTTACACACGAAATCGACTGATTCATTCGATAGAATAAATTTAAATAGCAAAACGGTGGCGCGGCGGCTTATACGACACGTTCTCTCGCCAAATGGAACGCTACATGTTACGAAGGAACTAGATTTATGGGTCTATGGACTAAATTAATAGGTTAAGAGTTGTCATGGACTGCCCAAGACGACGATTACATTCACTACCTACGGCTGTACCGTACCGTAACTGACGCAGTGGCTGAACAAATATCTAATTCTTGATGAAGATTTAGTATTATCTCAGCACGAGTTAATAGAATACTGGACTCAAGAATTTACCGAGAGGATATATTTTTGTTATTTCATGAACTTAATTCAGTTTGAAATGAATGATTGCTTGAGATAAGGTAGATTTTTAGGCTTGAAATAACATAGGTATATAATTTGTCCCAAAAATGGTTAGGTTTACGAATAAATGAATGAATGAAGTGTATCAAACTCTATTTTTGATAGTGCTTTGGGTGACCTGTTATCCGTAATCACTATTCTAATCACTGGCTGAAAACCGTAGTGAATATCATTTCATTAATATTGAATAACCAGAATAAATGAGAGTACATCTTTGCGGTTTGTCCAAAGCAGAATTTTTCGCAATTGTCAATTTTCATCAGAATCAGCATCTACCTAGTGGAAGAAAGGTTAATTAAATGTAGCGCGAAGGTATCAAAATCGGCTGTGCTACTATCACAATTGAACATTTTTTCTGTTATATTCATACCCATTAATTTCCGAAACATGTACAGCCATTTGCACCGGTCTTAGTAAAGTTGTGGTTGAGTTTTAATTACCAGTTGAATCAAAATCTTCCTTTCACCATGACATTTATTCTCAAATTAACGCTATAATCAATAGTTAAATCTATTCCACAGATAAGGTAGGGCTTAAGATATATAATTATTAATTAAAGTTATGTCACTATGACAATCAACTGAAGAGCTTGGCGAATTTGCGAAATAAACTCCTATTTCAATAAAATATGGATTTAATGGATTTTGAAGAAGATGAAGATGACCTGGAAATCTTGGACATACTAAACTTTGGGATTCCAAGAAGAAGATGTCAGAGGGAAAATCATTTTGAAGGGATGGATGCAACAACTTTTAGAAAAAGATTTCTTCCTTTTTATTTGTGTAGAATCGTTTTGAAACATCTACAGATCTGATTAAGCATTAAACTTCCTCTCAATTTTTGTCCAGGCCTGCTCCTTATCCTTCTAGCATAACGCTCCTGTTTACTTGAATTCTATTATCTGCTTGTACTTTTTTATTAAATTCAAACACATTAGTTTTTCATTTTGAGAGAAATTTGTTGATCCTTTTCTCTTTCCGCTCATATTGAAAGCTCCAACCTTTTGTTTGGGTTATTTTACAAATATAAATATCTAATAGTTGTCATATTTGACACCACTATTACCAACAAAATAGCTATTTTTCAAATAATTCCTAAATGTCGAGTTACCAGCTTACACCTAACACATAGCTTACTAACTAGTACCTTAACCACAAATGGCGCAAAACACTTCACTTTTAATCAATGGTTAAAGTTAATCATGAGTTACTAAAGCCAAAAGATAACTGCAATCGGTGCAAACAGCAGTTAGTAAATAGACCCTAGTTTAAAAAAATACATTTTCTGAAACTCCATATATTCTCTCACGAGTAGTACAATGTAGAGAACAAAAAAGTTCGAGCCAAAAATGTATTGTCAATCGTCAATTTTGACAATTTTCGAGAATTCGCAATTTCCTTTTTCAAAGCCCTTTAAAACTGACACTAAGGGCAAGTTGTATAAAACACTTGAACTAGGTTCAATGATAACTGATGGTTGGACTGTGGCTGATTGATGTAGGTATTGATTATCAACATTTACATCAGTCTAAACAATTACAATAGTTTCCGAGATATTTAAAACAAAAAAAGTGGAGATATTCTGAATTTTGCAAAGCTTTTGAAATATACATTTCAACCATTCTTTCGCCGGGAGCACTGTAGCGCGCCTGTTGGCCTATTATACTCTAAGTTGAACTTACAGTAAATATTGTAAAGCCGCGTCCACATTATGTCGAATGGTGTCGATCGACAATGCCGATCCAGGGTGGATGGTTGCCCGACATTATCGATCCATAATGTGGACGCGCTTTACAATAGAGGGCATTGTCGATCGACCATGTCGATCGACACCATTCGACATAATGTGGACGCGGCTTAAGAGACAATAAACGGATTGGACTATTAAATTAATACGCTGAGCTCCACACTCTGAAAAAGGATTGTTTGGTTGAAGTGAACGTATTTGTTTGAAAATGATTTGTTTAGAATTAACAATTTGTAATGAATGCAAAAGAATTGAGTGTTCAATTAAAACATTCAAATTGTTTGAATTGGAATTATAAATTGTTTGCAATTACTATTTGGATAACTTTCTTCCAAATATTGCAATTATTTAACTTAAAGAATATTCATTTACGCTGAAAACTGTTGGTTTGAATTGAACAATTACATTTACTTAATGAAATTTTTATAATAATCACAAATGCTGTTTAACTCAAAGAAATAAGTGTAGAACGAAGAAATTTGAGCTGTTTAAATATAGATTATGAATTGTTTGAAATTAAAGTTCACATTTATTTGTTTCAAATATGGCAATTATTAAATATGGAGGAAATATTTGTTGAAAATATATAAATTTGTTTAAATGAAAATATAAAGTTCTTATAGATAATAAATCATCGCTTTGATAGTAGATGCCATAATGTTATTCTACATTGTTGCATATAATTGGTTCAAAGAATATATTTCTTTGAAATTAAAAAACATTCCTAAATTATTTGTTTTAAATTTGTTTTGCTGCTATGTATATATTTGTGTTTTGACTGGCAATCATAGAATTCCAGTGCAAAACTAACCGGGTTAATTGTCTACATAGATAAATCCTTGAATTCGTCTCAGTATGTAGGTACTTTTTGAGTTTTGTATATTTCGACACGTGTTTACAAGTAGTAGTAGTACTCAAAATCAGTGATTCTATGTTTCTGTTATATAATTCTTCAATAAATATGTTTGAACAGATAGCAAGACTTTTCACTTAAATTACCCTTTTCAGCAATCTAGACTTTTCGAATTTGGTTTTAGTTTTGCAGAACATTGTCATCAACTGCACAAACACTCTTTGAAATAACTCATTATAAAAATACATAATATAGGGATTATTTGATTTACATCAATTAAACTAAACAACAAATGTATTGTTCCATTTAAACTTGTAGTTGTTTAAAATAAACAACTCAAGTTTCAAAACAAGAGATGGTCATAACATCAATTGTTTATATTAAAATATTAATTGTTTGAAGTAAACAACTTGGAGTTTGGTTTGAAGATATAATTTCCCTAAATCTAATCACCTGAATGTTTATATAACACTACAATTAGTTTGAATGATACCAAACTCTTGTTTGAAATTTTAAAGAAACCGAAATTTTAACTTGACACCTCTGTTTGGTTGACTCTATTCAAACTTCAGATTTGTTTATCCTAAAAATTTTTTTTTTATACAAGAAAATCTTTTTCAGAGTGCAATGACAATATATTTAAAATGACAATAAGCAAATCGCCAAGCAAATTCCTCTTGTACAATATTAATAACTTCCGTATAATTCTATTAACTCCATCTCTAATTTGGTCTTGCAGCTTCCTATTTCAAATTAGCCAATAAAAAAATTTGGAGGTGTTAAATCTGGAGATCTTGGGGCCACTCTATTGTTCCTGGTTTAGGTACTGCTAGAGCTGGAATTATTAAAAGCTACAGATACAGTTGAAGGCTCCTGGAATAGATGGAACCATGTCAGCTTTTACTATTTATATTATATTTATCCTTTGAAAGCAGCCACCAAACTCTTTAATTCCAGATAATCCAAATCGCCACCAAGAAGCGACTTTTTTGGAAGTCGTTTAGGAGCGGTGCACATCAATATTTCCATATTTATCATGATGGACATGCTAGTTCTTGAAAGTATAGACTCCACTCCACTGTTTTCATGAGAAATTCATGAAATAACGTCTTTTTTCAACCTGGCAACTGCGTACAACCCCTTATGGTGCTCATATAAGAGGTCGTTGTAACATTCAAGACTGTCAAACGTTTGTTGAATCTGAAAGAACCTGTTAAATATGCTGCACCTTGAAAAACAGGAATCAGCTCTGTAAATACCGAACATTATTAATAATTGTTTGTGTAATATTTTATATAATTTTTTGATTGAATATGCTTTGAGCAAAGTAATAGAATCTATAATGTGAAGATATTATTAACAGTCTATTAACTAGTAATTGTTATAGCTTGTGTCATGAGTAAGTGGAATTTTAGCAAAACAAACAAGAATACAGCGGTTTGTTCTACATTCACAATAAAGCAAAAAACTCGTACGTACGTTAACTGGAGCTCACCTGGGAGCGGAAAGCAAAATCTGAACGATTTATTATTACGCCTATTAAATACTAGCCAAGAAACCACACGAAATTCTTTTTCAAAATGATTGGTCTACACCTAGATTGTGAATACTAAAAACCGCTTCATATCTTTTTTGAACGTTTATTAATTTCATGGTAGTGATCATAAATAACCAGAATTGTTGTCGCAGTATAATAACAGCATTATCGAGAGTAATTGCAAAAGTTAAATGCTAGAATTGATTGTTACTAACCGCATTTCCACCTATACCTTCTACTTAATTATTTCCTATCAGAAGTCGATTGTATGGGAGGCGACTTTTTTTGTTATATTAACCCTTTCAGTCACCAGTAGGTTGAAAAAAATTGAGCAAAAGTGAAAAATCAAAAGTAAAAGTGTCCCTTCCCAGGGTTATGTATTTCTATTGTACTAAGTGAAACAAATTTAAAAATTTAAGGTTGAAATCATTTTGCACCGTGTCCCG
>CAJUYG010000953.1:46866-108267 GCA_910591675.1 Galerucella calmariensis | reverse complement strand
AATGTTTTCAAATAGTTAATTTTGAATAAAATGGCGACGTCTATTGACAGTTGCTAAGATGTTGCTAGGGAAGCCGTGCGATTCACTTTACAGCTGTGCGTTTTTTTACAGTGCGTAATAGACATCATTACATTGATGCCGACTGTGTGTTATTGACTGATTACCGGGGGGGGGCGTAGGTAAAACGCGTCTAATTATTTTTTTGGTTTCAAAATATGTCAAAATCATTCTGTGGTTTCGTGTTTTGGAGTGTATATTAATTAACAGCAGCTTCAATGATGAATCATAAGAAAACCTGGATAACTTTTAATATCATCCTGATAACCCAGGTGATTTATTATTGGCCAATTTACAATTGGCTAAAAAATATTTACACATTTATTGGCATTCATTTGTATTGAAACACTTTCTTCGATTTTTCGTTTTTTAGATACTGCAAAAATTGTTCCAGTGGCTAGTCCCTGGGACCCCACTGAGGTATCTTCAGGTTGAATAAGCTGATTTATTTATGTCCCTGAATAGTATAGTTCAACTTTTGTACAAAAATACTCAATCCAGAAGCTGTTGAGTCTTTGCGTCATCATGAAGGTGAAGCTATGCTTCTTTGTAATTATTTTCATTCCATTTAACAACTTCAATTCCAATCATTCTCACGTTTTAAACCTATAGAGTTGTGTTGGGTTTGTTCACTTTTGGAATCAAATTAATTCAACCAGAAGCTTATTACTCATATCTGAAAAAGCTAATGTTGATACACTTCGAAAAGTTTTCTGATGAAGAAGTTTTTGAAAAGTTCTCCGTATGATTTTTCGATGCAATTTTGGTAAATGCTCAGGGAAGACTCTCGATGGTTGGTTTGTTTTCTGAAAATACTTAATGTGGGAAGTTTGTAGCAGGAATATTGAAAAATGTATGGTTTGGGATTAGGTAGATTAGGATGAATCAAGAAGTATGAGCTTTTTTGGCAACATTCTTCCACACGTTTAACCATCTATCTTTTGTCTAACTTGGGTTGTTTTGGATAAAATTCAAAGTTTTCAACAGTTATTAGTGTTCCAAACTCAACTGTCGCTTTCGGTAATTATTGATGTCCTCTCTTCACCTTTCATACCAGTGTGCTCATTTATCCATGCAGAAGCTGCATCTCCATAAGCATTTTTTCAAAATTACATAGTATCGCACATGTAAAAACCCTTCAAGCTATTATCTTTAATGAAATAGATCATTGATATGGGTAGAATATTCCCAATAAAACTCTTATTACTTGTAAATTGTCTGTATGTTATGTAACATTATCAATATCAAAACAAAATATTAATACTTTTCCACAATTTACTCTCGCAAAGTCTTAAGGTCGATTTTAATATTCAGTTTTTGGATGATTTAAATAGTTCGCCATCTATTATTTACTCTAAAAGAGAAGGGGTGACAGAGGACAAATATGTCCTCTTATTTTAAAATCGTGATGAAGTATAGGTTATGCTACTGTTTTATTGTTTTCACGGATATTGGATTAATCAGATATTGGATATGTTTATATTTCCATCTAGCAGCCTCAAACTATAATTTCCGTATAACTATTACGGCAGGTACAATCACAAACGAGGCGTTGTAAATGTTTTATTTATGCAGTACCATACAAAACAAAATTTATATAATATTAACAATATTCTAACTAAAAAAATTGTGGAGAAAATCTGACTAAGCTTAGATTGAAAAAGTTTGTGGCGTATATATGGTGGGATTTGTGAACATTTGGGAACCCTCAATTTCTATGATAACCCATTAATTTGATATATTGAGAATCTATAACAATGTATGAACCCATTCACCAGTCTATAAGTCCACTTGATCTTGTACCGGCTTATTCTGCGAGATTCCTTAATGCCTTTAGCTAACAATCCTCTTTGTCGTTTGATCGGCTTATTATCAAAAAAGCTTGTTATCTAGGCAACATTTTCTTGGTTGCGTGATTTTTAACGAACGAAATATTATTGAGAATGTAGCCAAAAATCACATAGTGTATGTTTTTAACACAAAGCTTAGTGAACAAATAACACCTCCACATACCTATATGCAAAAAGATGTCTCGCTTTATAGGATTTATGACGTATTTTGTGAATATTCCGTGAAAGTGACGCCTTCAGCATTATGCTTGAGGATAGTTTTCATTGAAAGACTCTGTATATTATAGTCTGTTTCTTATTGTCTGACAGCACGCGAAAAGGTCACAGATGCTAGTCAGGTAGTAAACCATAAGCGTCACCGTTCATCTAAGGAATTTATGTACTATTTAATTTTATACCCGATCTGATATATAAAGGTAATATGAATGTAAATTCGGTCATTTGAAACAACTAACTGACCTTCATACATTTGTAGAGTACATACAGTTAAAACAATATATTATTTTTGAAGTAATCTTGTAACGCAACTATTCTGACTGAATATTTCATTAATTATCTTGAGAATTTGGCGCAGGTCAATTCTTGGGAGACATATTAACAAACCATTTATCAATTCATATTCCAGATAATTACTTTCTGATTTTCGAAATGTTGATAATGGCATTTCCAAGAAACATTACAATAGGGTCCTACTAGGAGTTATCCTAATGACCACTCAGAAATGTTGCAGGTTTATACGGTGAAACTTGGTCTCGCCCAAATTTGTATAATTTGTTTTGCTCAGAGTCGCTTACGTTCCATAAGTGTTAACTGTGTTGTGAAAAATGTCTTCAAGTTTTACCCCAGTAAAGTGTAAGAGCGAGCTTAGCTTACAAACGAAGACTGTAGTGTTAAATGTGCATGATGCTGTTGTACATCAAATGCCTGCTGCTACTGTTAGAAATATAATTTCGACATGTTCCAATATGACAGGAGTTAGTGAATCTACTATTTACAGGCTTCTAAGAGAGAGGAAAAATGGAAATATATCTCAACCTAAAAAGTCAACTGGAAGAAAACCACTTGACCTTGATGACCATATTCAAAATACAATAAGACGAAAAATACATGAATTATATTTTAAAAAAGAGATTCCAACCCTTGACATAATCCTGAGAATGGTGAAGGAGAACGAGAATTTGCCTGACATAGGGAGAAAAACTTTGTGGAAAATATTACACAAATTAAATTTTACTTGGGAGAAGCAAAGTAGCAAATCAGTGCTAATCGACAACGAACAAATAATATGTTGGAGACGCCAGTGTTTACGATATATCCGAAAATACAGTGTAATGAATGTAGCAAAATGCACTAATATCGTAATCTCCGCCACTGCCGCAATGTTTATCGTTTATCTGGCATTGTTCAGTTTTATTACCATATTGTATTTTGAGCTGAAACAGGGATGTATAGATAACCAATACAGACACCTACTTGTTTTGCATTAGAATTTTAGTATTTATTCGTAAAATTCTTAGGATCACTCTGTAAGAGATAAATTTCTATTTGAATATTTAATGAGGCTACTGTGATGTCAGACATTAAGAAATAAACTATATATGCAGTTCTATCTTCCCAAGGTCAATTCTTGTTTTTGTTGAAATTGATGCCTTGAAAGATCCCTAGATATTATTCAAATGGCCTTGTAATTAGTTACAATGTGAAAATTTTGTGATAGAATACGAAGGAGAGTTCATGAATTTGAAAAGCAACTACAATGAAAACTATATTCCACTTTTATCAAAGTAAAAATTCTCATTGGTACAATATAAGTATTCAATTTTAATGAGCAGATTATATTACCTATTACTCTGTTACATTCATTATATGTTAAGGCAAACAATATGATCTTGAACAATAACATAATCCACTAAGTAAGTTACAATAAATCCTCCCGGCCCTGAGGCCACTTCATTTCTGAGAAGAAGACAATGTTATCTCAAGAAACGGAGCTAACAAATTGGCCAAATGCTTATGTAGGAGAGATAATTGGCCGTGATAGGAGAATTTCCGTGCGGTATGGCAGTAATGAAGTTTTTATTCGGACAAATATGAAAGAGGGCACAAGCGCGTTGTAATGTTACTGATGTTACAGAGTGGATGTTTTATACTTAATAGCTGGTATCGAGATTTCCAAATGAAAATATTTTTCCATAATTTCAATGTATTTTTCAGTTTCCTCCTAATTTATATTCAAATAATGGGACGTTTATGAACAAGGTCGAATACGATTGTTGACATGTTACGAGTTCAAGGAATAAGGAATATAAAACATTACTCATATTTAAAGAAGCGTTCAATAATTAAATATCCAGAAGAAATAAAAAAAATTGAAATGAAATTATTAAAATCAGCTCGTTATTCTATAAAGACAAGACCACCGTGCACCGGGAAGAAGTGTATCAGCTTGCATTATCTTGACGAATGCAATCTCTTCCTCCCTTAGGATGGTAATCGAGACGCTCGTCACCTGATAACGTCCTACTACCACAGCACACCCTCTAGCAGGCTAACTCCTTTACTGATTCTCAGATCTAATATATTAGTACTGAGCCCACCCACCGCGCGCTGCGATCGTTTACATGGAGCACATAGAAGGGTAAATTATCCCTCAGGATATAGCCCAAAGAAGGAGCAAGAATAAGAATAACTAAAAGAGCGGGAAATATGAAATAACCAATGCTCGATTTCACCAACCGTCTCGTAAAGTTGGGTAATATCAAAGTCGAATTTAGGAATTTCTAAACGCAATTTACGTTTCACCACCTCCACAATATATAATACATAAATATAATATAATATAAATATATAATTGTTTTTTACGTGTGACTTTAAAGTCTTCCAATGAACATCTTTTTGAAGAAACTGAAACATTATAAAAATATAAATAACTCAATGGAATTATTGTGTCTACCTTCAGCCACTTGGTAATAATTTAATATTTTCAAGTGATAAGTGAAGAAGAAAAAGAAATCACAAATAACTAATTGAATGAGAAACTTTCATGCACATTCTGGTTTTGAATCATTAACTTACTTCTGGTCAATTTTTTTTCTATATCTTCAGATGTAGGTGTATCTTCTACAGATGTAGATGAAGTTTCCAAAGACACTATTGTGGATGATGGTATCGTAACGATGTCTGAAATCAAATAATTCTATCAACTTACAACAGGTCAGCTATTGAGAAAATTGTAAAAGAATATTTAAAGCAAAACAGTTATTAACATTTCCATCATTAAATGTGTTACATATACGTCAGAGCTAACTATAACATTTTCTTGAAACAAACAGTTTACGAAATAGTGATCTTGTTGTGCCCTTGCATATGTCATCTACAAATAAAAAGTCTACATATTACAATATAGCATTACACCATATAACTTGCCATGTTACATGAAAAAATTGTTTCCAACGATAAGTTTAAAAACGAAGTTAATAAGTTAAGTTAATAGCTGTTTTTATAATGTAAGTTATTTTCGTTCTGATTAATTAATTGCAATTCTTATATTTTATATATCATAGTTGTAGATTTTATATCATATTTTTCAATGCAGGTACCTAATGTGAACATGTACAAATTTAAAGGTAAATAAAGCTATATATAACTCGAATTATTATCTACTTACCAGATAGAAGTAGAGTTGGATATGCACATGGTTTCAACTCTCTCTGAAATCCTTGTCATAAAGTTGTTTTGGAGTTTTCTCCTTTAAAACAGGATTGTTTATATTCTCCATCCAAATATTTAATAAATTGGGGTCCTTGGTGAAACGATGCCTCTTACTTGTTTTATCGGTACAACCAGGAACACAACACGTTCTTTTAGATGCCATAGGTCTTGCTTATATTATACTAAGTACCTAGGTATCTACTTTTCAAAAATATCAATTGTCTTATAATACAACAAACAATTAAGTGTTCATAAACTAAAATACTGAACTAAACCACTACATGTTAACTAATAAAAATTAAAATGTTTTAACTTCCAATAATTGACAGTTCACGTGACGTTCCCTCCGATTGGGCGATTCTGCAACGTCACGCTACAAATGCGCTCTCAAGCGGATGGGCTCGATATTATAACTTGGATACAAATTGTAGATGCCTATGCCTACTACAACTAGAACTGCTCTGTCCAAAGACAGGGCGACACTTTAACTTGTCGCCAATCGCTTATACACACTTCATGTACTTTTCGGCACCTGAAGTGACTAACACCTCCCCCTCATAATCCGGGATGCAAATACAGGTTCTCTGTGGTTTTTTCCTGCATTTTAATCTCCGTTAGGAACAGAGATACATTGCGGAAATCAACCAAATGACCATCCTTTGGGTGCACAGGCACAGCACAGATCAAGCCCTGAGGAGGATTAACTCTCCCATAACAGGGTAGAATAGAAAAATCCGATTTTTCTTCGCTTAAAACTTCAATTTAAATGATGGTCGAACAAAAAAAAACCATCGTTCAATTCCAGTTGAATGAATCAAATTACTTTTCATTTCTGCTTTCCATTGAATATAAAATATCAGTTGCTTCAAGTTTCGTTTGTTCTGTTCAGTTTTCATCTTTTTCTTTTCCAGATAGTTTATAAGTCTTTATTATTCCATCAGATCACCTTATTTTGCAAATTTTTTCAACATTTTTTTCATAGTCATCTTATTTCCAATTTTCGCCACCAATAGGTAATGATCACTGTTCATTTCTGGTCCTCCCTTAATTCTAGTATTTAGTATTTATTTTATATTTTCTGTTGAGAGTTGGATGGATATTGTTCATAATAATTCCCTTTTCATCTGCAGATAAGTGTTTTATACTTTTCGGGTAATGCGCTGGAATAAACTAAAGTTGCAGGTCCTATTATATAACACTCGAAGTAAGCGAAAAGACAATAATCACTAAGCTCACTTTCTCTGGTTATTTTGCATAACCCTAACGTAGTATGTTTACAGATTATGAAGAGAACAGATACGAAAGCTTGACAGAGAACAGTAAAAAGTGAGAGAGATGGGTGGGCGACTCCGTTCGGGCTGCTTCGCAAAATTTCTCAACAGGGTTGTCAAATTGCATAATATTTCCTCCAATTTACGATCATGGGTTAAGTATTTTTTTTAAGTGTGATATTTATACAGATACAAATATTCGATAATTACAATTTTATTAACATTAAAAGAATTATACAATGAGAAAGATTACAATGTATAAAAATCATGAATACCATGAATATATACTTATTCCACAAACCACATCCTTGGCAACCATGCACAATAACGGTGACGGCTAACCTAACCTAACATAATCAAAACGTCAAAACATGTTCAAAATCACTTGTAATCTGTTCTCAAAATTCATAACGCCATTTTTGTTTGCTTCATTGTTTGAAGGTGTTCAATCGGCGATATTAGTTGTTTTATTTGACTAATCGATTGTGCGTTGTGGTAATATTAACTATAAAAATATAGTGGTATAGATTATTATTCTTATAAAATGGATAAACATCACGGCGGAGAGTATTGTTCATACAGAGACTGTCCAAATAAATTTTATTTGGAAAGAAAAATAAAGTTCTTTCGATTTCCAAGGGATGAGAGTATTTAATTTAATATCCCGGCCTATGATAAAAGAAATTTTAAAGTTTTTGATATTAACTTTGGTGCTACAGTGCATATGTGTATATTGTATTCCCTTTGATAATGGATGGATTAAGAATCATTTGTACTTTAAAATTTGGTTGATTTTTGTAATTATTTGTGTTATCTGAAATGTATTTATCAATTAATCTCCCAAGAATAATGACTATTTATAACAAATCATAGGAATGTACATATAGGTATTTAATAAATACATAAATATATATTCGATTATGATTATTGTTTCAATTTATGGCGCTGTCTTAAAGATTCAGTGGAAACTTCCACAGAAACTAGAACCGGCACTAGAAATTGTTATTGTCCCCGAGTCAACACTGCAATTTGATAAGAAATTCAGAAAATATTTTAAACTGGCAACATCGCGGCCATACCGAGTTGAAGGTCCAAGGTCATTGACGACGGAGCTGAAAATCGTTTGATGTTTTATGGGATTTGTATCTGTTCTCTTTATAATCTGTGGTATGTGTGAGTTTGTATAGTATTTCACAGTAAGTATTACTGATGCCACAGTACATGGCTAATATTTTTTATTTTTTGTTCGGTTTCTTTCACCTCATTCACGTTTCCTGTCAGCTGTTTTATTAACCAATATTGATTCCATCATTAATTCTTTTTTCCAACAATATTTTGTTGACATTCTTTCTATATCGAATAACAAAAATAGTACATACACATACAATGGAACAATATTTCTTCCGGTAAATCACTTTGCCGAAAACCCTCTTGACCTCACGTTCTTCCCAAAGCTCGTTTCGTGGAGTTTCCTTCTTGTCTCCTTACTCGATGTCTTCGTCATTTCCAACATAAATCACGTTAAAAATGACGTAACTGGGGACTACGTACCTCTTATCAAAAAAAAAATCTCAAGATCTCTTGTGTCTTTACATGAACGAGTGAAAGATTGCTGTGCTAATAATTTGATAAGGTTATGTGAGTGGCTGTAGTCGTTAGATCTTGCTTTCAAGAAGATTGAAGGAGATTTTTCATTGTTGAAGATGTTTATTTATTTCAGTAAAATATGTAAGATCATTATTCTGTCAAGTCATATTATTTCAAACATAAAAGGTAATGATAAATACCTTATTCTAGATACTGAGATATGGAATATTATTAATGTGGGAATATAGTGGAACAAACATAAATTTAATTGGTAGATTTAGCTGAATAATTATAATTATTTTGACCAACTATTCATGATTGGTGTTGAATATCTTGTAGAAATACCAACTCCGTTTGACTTTGGCCTATAGCCTGGGAAGTAGTAGTTGCTTCTTTGTTGGAAGGTCACTGTTTTTGAAACATATTTTTCAAACTTTATAAAGTGTTAAAATAATTATAATTATTTAGCGATATGTATTGGTAACGCGCTTCATTAAATACGAAAATATTACACGAAACTGTTATAATACGTTATAAACTCAATTCACTAAAACTTCGCTGCAAATTCTTCAGGCTATTTTCCAGTTATAAATCCTTTTTCCCAGGGAGTCAGTTATATAATTATTGGTCTCGATTGGGAAAATGAATGAACAAATGGTTACTGCCGTTTAAGAAACTTGCAACTTGTAACTATACAACTCAAACTAATCACCAACTATATTAGAAATTTGTATTGTGGAGTGAGTTGATGATATCTGTGAATAAAACTGGACGTTTGACAAAAACAAGCTGCAGACGTTAGAATCAGAATTGATTTTATGTTTGCTACTCACATAGACATAGGTACTTGTGATTGCAACACAATTTCATCACAAAGGGACAGTACTCAAAGAACACCTGTTAGTTGAATATCCTGCAATGCAAAGGTATTAATAACATCAGTGACTTTAATAGTATTTAATAAGTATTTCATTTTTTCGATTGAAATTGCGCTTTGAAGAATGTGTGAAAAAATGGAGAAATACGTGGATAGATGTTTTGTGATTTTCAACCGACTCTCAAAAAAGGAGGTTTAAGTACTTTCGTACATAAATTCAAGTACATTTTTGCATTATATCCAGTGTAATTCCAACGTCATCCAAGTTCAATTTCATAGGAACTAGACCTAAGTCTTAGATACACTGAGAAAACTGAATAAAAATATACTTGTAATTATTTATGCTTCATTAGGTTTATAACATCTACGAAACAAGATATGTACCTAATCATGGACATACTAGTAAAGCTCCAATGTGGTCTCATTTCAATTTTATTGGAATGAGATTTCGATGATACACTAAGAAAACAATAAAAATTCAAGGAAAGGTGAAGCGATTGAAGTATTGTTGGATTTATGAAAATTCCAAGAATGAAAGGTACTTAACTATAATCAGGGACGTAGTAGCATAGCTACAAGGTGGTACCATTTCATTATAATTTGATAAGTACTTTTAACTATAAAAATACACTGAGAAGACGATCAGAATTATATGGGAAATGTATCTATAGTATAGTGTTTCATGTATGTAACAATTTTAAAACGAGATACCTATAGATGAACAGGAATATACCAGGTTCATCCATCATTTGGAATTATGAAAATAATAAACTGGAGAAAATCAACAGCAGCAAACACAATTTTAACTGAAAAAAGGAATCAGTGCCATGCCATCGATGCCATGTGAATGTCTTCCACACGTCGCTTCGCACAATTCGTCGGCACTCGACAATTTTGAATGCTGGATTTTTTCAGTGAGTTGATAAACTTATGCTTCCTCAATGTTGATAGTTAGACTGAAAAGCACTAATGCTGCATAAATCCTTCCGAAGTAAACAACTGACAATGCTAAACCTTCCTACGCTACATTGTGTCATAATGTGCGAAGCAAGGGCAGCAGTAACCCGACTGGAAAAAGCAAATATGAAGGAATCGTCTCGCTAGGAAAATACGCCTCGGTATTTTAAGCAGAGGTCTATGCAATACTTGCATGTGCAAGGGCAAGTAATATGAGAGCCTACAAAAACAGGCTGATCAGGATCTACAGTGCTACAAGCTGCCCTTAAAGCAGTTCAGAGCTATAGGGTTACATCTCGGCTAGTATGGGAATGCGGCGAAGAACTCAGAAGACTGGCGACACTGGAGTAGGTCCCAGGTCACAAAGGAA
The DNA here is from genome assembly GCA_910591675.1 of Galerucella calmariensis. NCBI lineage: Eukaryota > Metazoa > Arthropoda > Insecta > Coleoptera > Chrysomelidae > Galerucella > Galerucella calmariensis. The sequence continues at coordinate 97,587 of CAJUYG010000953.1, read as the reverse complement.
TCGCTGGCAATGAAAAAGCTGACGAGCCCGCAAGAGCAGGATTGTCAACTCTGATGAACGGACCCGAACCTGCTGTGGACATTCCCAGATGCTTAACGAGGTCGTGGTTTAAAGGGTGGGTGGAAGAACAACACAATTAATACTGGAAGAATCCGCCCAGGGCAAATAGATGGGAAGAGATTCATAAAAGAACCATCAGAAAAAGTAGCGGAAGAACTGCTCTCAACGAGCAGAAACAAACGTCGCACCATAACGGGGCTACTTACGGGACACTTTCCCACAAAGGAGCACCTGAACACAACAGGGCTGTATAACGGAGACCTTACATGCAGAAAATGCAAAAAGGATACCGAAACAGCTCTGCATATACTATGCAACTGTGAGTCGCTGGACCACAGAAGGCAGAAACTGTATGGTAGAACCCAAATGACTCCAGAAGACTCCCACAACCAACCAGCAAAGAACCTGTAAGAACTTATACAGGGAACGGATTGGCTGAATAGGCTGTAGTCAGAATACTAGGAGTATCCACAATAAGCCCGGGAGGCTGAGGTGGTGCCGGCGAAGGGACGGCTCAAAGAAAAACAATTGATAAACTTGTACCACTGAATGATGAAATAAATGATTACCAAACTCTTATAAGCTGCACCTTTTAACTCAATAATAATACATTCAATTTATTTTTGAACGGAAAAAAATAAATATGTATAATGTTCTTGTGAATGAATGTATACGGCAAATACACTGGAAATAAACTCCATTTATTTCAGTTAGGACCTTCTGACTTTCATGCACAATAACTTTTTCGCCAAACAAGTAAAACTTTATATCAATTTATCGTGAATGGTTCCTTATCGGAAGGACTCTTTCTATCCATGACGATGGATACAAAGTAGCGAAAATACGAAGGCGAAAGCAAAAAAGAAAGTGACATATGTGAAAGATATGACAAAGGACTGGAATTAAAGGATGCTGCTTTTCTCTTTATAAAGGACCCAGTTTGCCACCGGCTAAATTACTCAACCTTTCTTTTGTAATGTCACATGGAAATAAAATAGTTCGGAAGCTCTACGCAGTTAGAGCTGCTTATCATTTAAGCTCATGACAAGAATCACATGAATAATTTAATATCATTGAAACTCAATTCAAAGGGAATAATTAAACACAAATGGATATACTGTACCAAACTCTCATTTCTCTTATTCCAACCTCTCCTTATAAGAGGACAAGAGATGTGCTTCATTGTCATGAAAATTTCACAATTTTATGTACAAAGTATGGCAAACTATATAACTTCCTGGAACAGCGGATGGTTTGGCAAAGTGGAATATGCCAATATGATATAGGAAAACTTATGCAAAATGGGAAAATCGAAAATACTCCTGGTGACTACAATCAGGTGAGACCAAATGAATGCCTAATCCAGAGTAAGACTGCACTGAGAGCTTAACAGAACACTACCGCCTGAATGGACTCCTCAAACAGCTTGAAGTATTGTAGCGATAAAAATGTATATTCTGTGAAATGGGAAGTTGAAATTTTCATTCAATTTTGAAATGCGTAGAATCATAAAATAAAATGCCCAAACGTGGAATGAAGCTCATTGATATCCTGGAATTACGTAAGAAAATAATACTAATGGTGGTGGATACTAGTTTACGAGAGTTTTTTTAAGGTGAGTAGGAGAGTGGGACTCAGGATTCAGTGAATGTCACCCCAATACGAGTGATATGGTCCCAAATGGTCTTCGGCATTTTGAATTCCTCTCCTCCTCTCATTTTCAAACAACATTTTGAGAGCTTCAGGCAAGCATTAATCATAACTCGCAATTAGGAAAATAAAATATTCTCTTCCACCATCCAAATAATGACACAAATCCATTAATATTGTTTTTGGTGTGGTGACTATATTACAACCATTAGTTTATTTTGCAAATCGCTTCTCTATTCACAACATATTCCAATACATTAATGACACCTTTATAAACCATTCCAGTAAATATGCAGTGCTGCAGGTGATATTATTTATGCAGAACAATTGAAATTTAGAAATATATTACGTCACATTGGAAAATTGTTCCAATTGATCCGTTTTTTACAAAAACAACCATGGTCAAATTTGTGTTTTGTGGGAAATAAATAAAAAACTCAATAATATTGTTATCTTAGTTTTTCAGTTGTTATGGATACTCAAGAGGAGGCTCAATGGTTCATATTTCATCGCTTTTTTCAAACTTAGGTAAATCATATTTATCAAGCAAAAAAAATTGGAGGGTTGATTTCATGAACTTCGGCTGTTTTTGCCAGAAATTATTCAAGAAATTAAGCATAAGCACCAGGGGTGGGCAAAATAATCGATTAATCGGAAAATGATCGATTAATCGGGTGATCGATCAGTCGATATATATTTTTTTTAATAATCGATAAATCGATTGATCGAAAAAACCAAAATAATCCGATAATCGAAAAAGTCGAATATTCGGAAAATATCATTAATCGAAAATAATCGGAAATACTCGATTAATCAAATCTGATCAATTAATCGAAGATAAATTCTCTGTCATAATTCTTGATACCTGATGGCAGTTGGAAGTGGTGAAAATGAAGTATTTTGTAACATTGTAGTTTGATTCACAGTGGAAACAAACTAAAACTGTACGTTGTGGTACATGGTACATTTTCATTTTCAGTTTTTAATGGAAATTTATTTTCCTATAGCGTTCCTGCTGCCATTATTATTTCCAATTAATCGATCATTTTCAATATATCGATTATATTCGATTAATTTCGACTATTTTCGGTTTATCAATTATCTCCGATTAATCGATTGATCGAAAATAATGGATTATTTTATATAATCGATGATCGATTATAATTTTTGATAATCGCCCAGTCCTAATCAGCACTGGGTACTATGTTGTCGTCGCTGTCGATTTCAGTGCACTCGCTCCTTAAAAAGAAGGTTTTCATAGTAAGAACATTATTGGGATTTAGCAGACTCTCTGTTATACCCCTGAGAAAAAAAGCTTTTGAGTTTTTATTCAAGTTTTTCCAGTATATAACGGAATCAGTGTCAATTATCTAAGGATGTTTTTCCTATTTCGAATGTGAATAGTTTAACAAGATCCAGTGTAAACGATTCAGTCTTGATCAGCAGCTATTTTGAAGATCCCCGCTTCCAGCATACGAAAAATTGCTGAAAATAATTTTATTGTTTACCATTCCACCGCTAGGGGGCGTAGTTCACAATAATAACACGGAAACATCATTTCTCTATAATAATTGTATCGTTATATAGTACCACAATATTTTAATATCGTAATCATCAGATCATGTCATATAGGTTGATTCTGGTTCTTTTGTGAAATAACTGGTAGGGGAAAGTGGGGAGGCAACTCTAAATTTCAATGACCGACCATGTCTTCAGAAAGAAATCACTTCAAACATGGTGTAGGTGCTCTCTCCTGAGTCTCTCTCTCGTTTACGAAGCAGCGTTTCATATGCTTTGGCCAGGAATCGAACCCAAGCCGCCCGCGTGGAAGGCGAGCATTCTACCACTGAACCACCGATGCTATATTGAAATTCTATGCAAAGCTGGTATTCGCAGTGCTGGTGATCTACTTGAATTTGTTCGGATAAATGTTTACTGTTATTTCCATAATTTTTTTCGCTCGATTGATCTTTTTTGTTTATTTACAGCATCGGTTGTCAGGACGGTAGGTTGTGTTTACTGATTTCCAAGTTTTACTTACCGTTCAGACGTCGAAAAGTAATGAATTTCACAAAAAACAATTTCACTCAAATGCAAAATATATTTTAAACTGATCGAGAAGTATAAATGTCACTTTTGACATTTCATTCATCCCGAAAAAATCTAAATGATTTTATCCGGAATTTATTTCAATACGATCGCGCAAAAAAATGGTATAAGCATCTCGAACGTTGAGATTAACCAAAAAAAACTTCTTCGCGGAGAATCTAACCCGGGTCTACCGCGTGAGAGTCTGGTTTGCTTACTACTCGACCACCGAGGAATGTGCAAATTGTTTATCTATAACGTCAGATGTATTACATAATTTTTGCTTGAAAGGAACTAAAGTTCCTACCGTGTGTCCCGCGACACGTTCCACCTTTTTTTTGTAATAGGAGGCCAATTTCATTTTGAGATTCTCATCTATGAGCTTAACTCTCGTTGATATGAATAAACTGTCGAAGTTAGGTTAACGTTATTCAACTTCTTCCGGTCTTTTTCTATACTTATGTTATTAGGACATATCGCTAACAGTATTGTCACAAAAATTTAAAACTAAAGTGATATTACCATCTTAATATAGTGGCATGTCCTCAAAAATATTTCATAAAAGGTTAGTTGCAGAATTGACTACACGCGAAGAATTTAACTTAAAAAATGCGCCCCGGCAATTGAATCCCACACACTTGGATCTCCGTCAGGAAAACTTTGAATATAACTCAAGCTGTCTCTAAAACATTTTTAAAACGTTTACCCCATTACTAAAATATTAACACGAAGAAGAACGTTAATGTCGGTGTATTATGTGAGTATCTTTGTCAAAATGCTGCTTGTGCTAAGTTTTTTCTGATACCTTCCTGCGATAGAACCAACTGGAATACCACTTAAGTATAGTTTGTGGCAAGTCTTATGAATGACTTGAGCCTGTGGATTTTCTGGAAATATTTTCCTGATTCACTGAACCAGGAAAAAGAGGCCATTCACAATAGTATCTTAAAACCTATATCTAAGTTTGTTCTGGAGCGTCTTGAGTAAACCACACAATTCTGCGTGTGAATGCTGCAGGTTGTCTGCATATGGAGTGGAATCTGCTTCTGGAAATTTTTTTACCAATCTCATGATTCTCAAAACATATTAATGTTAATAACATTATCGATCTAGTTCATTCCATAAATACGATTATCATTATTGTACTAAAGCTTGCTATTTTACTTTATCCCTTATTATTGTTAGTCAAGGTACTTAAAATGAATAAATCTAAAATTGGGACCATTTCACTCTACAAATTCTTTTTACATTTGGTTAAGCATAAATATTCACCATTCCACCATTCCATTTAAAGAAATTTCTCGAAAGACGTCAGCTCCCTACCTATTTCGATTCTATCGGAATGTCACATTCGAATATAATGGAAAGTCGCGAGCACGGAAATTTTATTATATATTACCCTATAAGTGAAATCAAATATCGAGAGAAAATAAGGTCAACAGCGCAGTCATGTTCTGTTTCAAAGCTATTGTTTTTCCCCTTTTTCTGATGCTGTTCAAATCACTAAGGTATGTTGGATGATGTTATTTCCACCTTGGAGTGAAAATCATTTAGGGGGATCCCTTTCAGGGAATTGGATTTTGTGGCGGTTACGCGAGAAGTATTGGCCTTTGATATCACACTCGACTTCATTTTTTTTTTATATAAAACAAAAAATATAGAATGATTGTTTGCTATATTTCACTTGAATTGATAAATCAAGTAGACTTAACGTAATTAATGAAAGAGGTCAGGGATTCCAAAAATGTTCTTAAATGAAAAGTAATATTTTCTTGATTTTTGATAGCAGCTTCACATGGTGTGCATAATATCTCCTGATTGATACAAATTATATAAACTTTTATGTCTATTACCTAAGCAAATTAATCTAACTAATTTCTGCTAGTATTTCCGTTCCATTTTTTGTCATTTCTTATAAATATTTCATCTTCGAGAGTTTGTTTCCTAGCTTTTACACATTTTCAACGTTGACTCCCATTTCTATTTGTCTTTCGAGAAGCTACCCACTTTTCCATTTAGCTCCTTTTTATCACTCGTAAACATAGTGTTTCTTATAGTATGCAATTGTTTCTTTCTCTTCCTCCTTTAGTTTTCCAGTTCTTCCATTTGCATTTATAGGTTCCAAAAACTAGGAGTGGACTAAGTAGAGAGGGAATCATTGGAAATACCACCTTTTTACTTCTTAGGTATTACAAAACCTGGACATGGCACAGGTATGGACTGGACAGATTTAGTAGGGCTCAGACAATCAAAGATTCTGCTGGGTGACCACAACCCAATGATAAATGCAAGTGTCTAAGTAAAACTGCACTAAGAGTTTTAACAGGAATATTAACGGGACATTGTCCTTAGGAGAGTAGAAGTAAGAAGGCACAATAGATCTTTTAGGTCTCACAGAATGTCAACCCAACATACATAGGTACATACATGATGTATTATTCTCATGTACTGACATTGCTTTAACAGTTTGTGTATGTATTTCTCATGGGCAGTATTTTAATCGCTCTCTTACGAAATGTTTTAAGGACGGTTCTTATTTGATCCGTTCCCTCCATTCCAAAATAATCTGTTTCCCATTGACTTTACCGAAATGAAATTCAATAAATAATATTGATGAAATGTGAAACAACTGTTCAGCTTTTTCATTTTTCATTTCATTGTTCAATTCAACAAACCCTTATAGAAAATATTCATGTATTTCGAACCACTATCGGTGATGTGTCAGTAACCATAAACCATCTGGTACCATACAAGTACCACGGATAGTTGAGCAAAAATGAAACGGTTGGACAGTAGAGATAAACCGGTGAGAAACGAGTAGCAACTCATGAACCGATACCATCAGCTTTCGCTGGCAGACCGTGAAAAATACAAAATATACTTGACACACAAGCCGATATATCATGTTGCGCTATTTTTTTCAGTTGTTTTTGAAAGAATATTTGTTGAATATATACACAAAACACGGCCTAGAGATAATTTAAAAATAAGCTTCCACCATTAATAATTTTTGAAAATTACCTACCGTTCCCTATTCTTTTTGTTAACTTTTTGGAAAGTCAGGCCCACAATCTTTTTTTTATTTTCAATTGAACGTTTTGGTAGTATTTTAGTTTAGCAACCGTTATCAAAAATAATTTAGTTTCTTTTAAATGGTATTAATAAGTTTGTGGGCTTCTCTAATTAATCGCTGTTCATTCTCTCTCGATGCTATTAACAGGCTCCAGTCAAGTCTGGGGATTGAGGAGAAGGCTCCAATATTTCAATCACCTCGAGTTCTACAAAATATAAAAGGAACCCCGATGCGTGAAGTGTGGCATCAACTTGGAATTGGTGACCTACTGATGTAGCATAAAATTGGAAAATAAGATTTAAATAATCAAGTGACTTCAAGAATCCTTTTTACGCAACGAGATCTCTTCGTCGACCCGAGCTACTATATCCCTATACCATTACTGTATCTCCTTGACAGCTGTGTATATCCTGAGGTGTTTCTAGAAGGATCCCCGTACCAGACTCATGCTAAACCTCCATTCGTTGACCATCAGGATGAATGTCAATTCTTTATTTGTCGATATGCGGAAACACTGTTCTCTAGTACAGTTAACATGCTCCTCTTTGTCTCATAGAACGGATATGTGAACGCCACAATTCAGCATTTACTCCAACGTTATGTGTTGACTGTAAGTGAGGAAAAAATTCGAAACCTCTGTAGGATTCTTTTGGAAAAATGAATTTTAATTTGTTGACGATGTCTGACGATGACGTGAATATCGAAATAATTATTAAAATATTCTTCTAATTCAATAAACCATTCGTTATATAGTGGAGCTAATGAAAAAAATTCATTATTCTATCCTATGTAATTTCTGAGAAACGTCAAATGACCGGTGGTCGTGAAAAACACTGTGTATCTAACTGTAACGTTATATTAGGCCACTATCCAAACCCCATTGGAATATTTAAATATCTACCGGACGGCGAGTAGCCAGTCCTTTTTTCCTATCAACATGTGATTCTCGTCGAGAACCTGTAGCATCGATCACCGCTGAGAGGCAAATTTTCACATTTAATGTGCGACGGATAATCTCCGTTGGTGAGGATCAGTATACACTGATATTGGCCAAATATTCCAATTCTTCTCTCCTATAGGGAGAACACACTACTAATATGTAAATTATTCCTCGAAGCGGAGCATGTGAACAGGAAAGGGATAGGCAACGTATGTCCATTGCTCATCGCATAGTTCAATTTAATAGCCAGTAGTAAAAATAAGCTTCTTTCTCCTGTGAACCATGAACCGATTAGGTTAAAAATTTTAATTTCATGTGAATACCTCAAAAAAAATTTTTTAAGTGAATGTGAATGGTAAGTTGTATTTATGTATATGCTTTTCATTTCTGATTCTTGCTTTTATATTTTTTCCTCCTAGTGATAAGCGCCAGATACACATACAGCGATATTGGTTTTTTTTATCTTGTTCTTTGGTATAGTTTTCCTAGTTTTTGTTATACAGTTGATAAAAGGTTCACATGTAATATAGTTGAAGTCTTTGAGATATGATTATTTAATCAATTAATTAATTCAATCTAATAACCAACCTAGAATATAATATTTCCGTATTACAGTTTACATTACATTTTTTTTATCGCCTTCTGTGATTAAAAATAAAGTGATAAAATAAAATTGAGTTTTTATGTTATCTAGATATTGTTTCTTTGATTTCTATGATGAATGGAAATAAATAAGATTTCCTTAATAGTATCATATCGTATCATAGGATTTCACATTTCTTTATTCCTTCTTTTGTTTTTTGAATGGCAATATACAGGATATTTTTTGTATGAACCACGTTCTTCAATGAATTCCTTTAACCAATTGTAAAACGAATTACTGCAGATATCCTGAATTTTACATAAAAAAAGAATGTAACTATTGCTGATACAATGTATCTTTCCTAGCACTTTGTACCGGACATTTCTGACGAAGTAGCTTTCCATGCGAAGTCGCTTTCTATGAAGTACTATGAACTAAATTTCCATGGATTAACCTCAAATACCTAGGACCTGTTCGAAGAAACCAAGGAGAGTAAAACAACGTAAGAACAACGTAAAACAACAAACAACGTAAACAACATTCATTCTATGTGATATTAGTTTTAAAATCATTATACAACTTGTAAATTTAACAACGTTGTTTATATTCCTTCCCATCCAGCATTTCCAGGTTTGTTGATGGAGAGTTGTGGGGTGAAAAACAAGTCGACTAATATTATTCAGGGTGGCGCCACTTACCTTTCTTGATTAACTTTAATTAAATTCCTCAACTTGATTTATCAACTTATTAAATTCATTTGGTTTCTTAACTTCATACATTATCTCATTAACTTCAATATAACTTCGATAAGTTAAATAAAGTAGGATTACCCGCGAACCGGTAAGACTACTCCCTGAGCTGATATTAGTTTGGTCTCCGAATTCACACCTGAGGTACTCTGCACATTGAGTCGCCGTTGCAATTTATCTTGCCTTATTATTTTAAATAAATAATAGGTAACATAATGTCATGTCATATGTACAGAAAACTAATAACTTCCGTTTGATATTTATATCAATTTAAAATATTCATGTTTTCTTGATATTTCGAGATTAACATTGTATATAAAAACTGGCGAACAGCAACATGTTACATAATGTCTCAGAAATAATTTAACAGAAATAATAGCTTTTCCAAATTGCTCTATCAGCACCATCGATATGAAATTTTTGCACAAGGTGACGGCGAATTTATGAATTTTAGATAACATCAAGTCTTGCTGGTGAAGCATAAAGAATATACGCAGCAAAAGCGGGTGTCCATTTATCATTTTCGACTTATCTCGAAAGGGATTTTATTAAGTAAATTAAAAAAGTTGTGTTGTGTGGGCTAGTGAAAAATGTTAAGAATTCTCGAGCGGGTTGAGGTTTATACATTCAAACGAAATAAATAAACGCATTCATGATTATAGTGATGAAGAATATTCTTGTATAAAATGTTTATATTTCGAAATCCGGAAAAAGAATACAATCAATGGAGTAAAAACTCATAATATCGAAAATACTAGGATCGAAATGAAACTGTTTGCAAATTATTAGGAAAGTTGTTGATTGCTTGATAATTCAAGTTTGGTTGTGTGGTAATCAGCTCGTAATTTGTAATAACTTGTCATTGGTGATTTGACCAATGAAGACAGCATTAAATTCTAGAAATTTGAGTTTATATATCCTAGATTCTCTTAATGAGAATATTTTCGGTTAAATATCTAGTTTTCTACAAACACTGTCCCTTGTTACCGGCTCTTCGCACACACACATAGCGGACTTATTTTCTACCAACTGTCTAAACTATAACTTGAAATACGCCAAAAATTTGTTATTTCGAAAAAATGACAGTTTTCTGGTTTCCCCAAATTTTTTTCGGTCTTTACTATCCAATTCCTTCGCTGAGAAATGCGTTGTATTTGTAAATTATCTACAGTTGGTCTTTCGACACCATAATGATAACTCAATAACCTTTCGTGTTATCACCAAAAAACTAAAACAATTGAATAAAATAAGATGGAAATATTTCGTATTTAATATTGAAATGACTGTTTTTAAATAATTTTTGTGAAAGCTGATATGCAAGACCAAGTGTTATTTTACAAACACTCGTAGCAAAAGCACTCACTGCCCTAATGTAGGGATGCGATGTCACTAGATAAACAATCTACTTCACAATTATTAAACACAGCATTCACACTGACTCACGCGCAAATTTTCGAGCACCCTTCAAACAGACACAGAAACTTCTCACTGCCCCCTTTCTGATTCAACAGAAACAAACCACTTTTGTCCACATGTCCAATTCTGCAAAACAACTTTCACTAATTTTGTGGCCTCTTTCCCTAATCTTCGATATTTCCCACGAGTTTTGACAACAGGACAAAAGGGTTATTTCTATTGTACACCTTTCCTAAACCTACCTACATCAAGTCATTATATACACCAACGGCGGAGGGTGAAGACATCGTAAAAGGATATTCAATAAAATATTTCATTCGCCATTTTAATAGCAACGGAGGTTTTTAATGTGTCAACAGCGCCCTCTCTCGATGCGTTCATCTATTATTTCGAGTAATTTGTAGAAAAGTAACTCTTCTTGAATGTACTTCACAATATTAGTTGGTTTATGAGTAACGCTTGCAATTTGCTTCAATGCACTGATTTAATGAAGTATTTGTGAGTCTGGTTCTGGTTGAAGTTAATGCTCCCTCCCTATTTTCAAGTGACAACAAGAACATATCGGCTTATATTATATCCTGTATGCCAATGAATTCATTAGCAAACAAAAATGTCATTAGGGATAAAAGTATGTTCCGTCTTAATTTGGCCCACATTATATAATAATATACAAACTGGAAAATGTATGATGAATGGGAAGATATCACAGGGGGTACTTAGGGGAGGTATAATAACATTGATTTAACAGATCAAATAGGTAAGAAGTTTCATACCAAACGTTTAAATAGAAGCATTGATATCCCAATATTTGAAAATATTTGTATTTGCAATGGCTGCTATATAGTTCAATAACTCATTTTACTAGGAATCACGTATTGTTTTGTTGTCGAGCCTCTGTTAAATGTATCAGGCACGGTCATGAATTTGTGCACTCGGTATCGCTCCAATTATCACAGATATATTCTATACGCTCTTATGGGCATTCAAAGCAGTTGAAGCATTGCAAAAGGGTCCTTCTATAAATGATATTGGTGTTTTTGTTCGAGTTTTGGTTTATCATCAAAGATTATCGTTATTCATTATATTGATAACGTGTTTTCTTCGAACCATGTGTTAGATAAATTGAAGTTTTGGTATTGACTGGTACAACTCAAGAAGATAGTCCATACTTTGGAAATATTTTCTAATGAGGGTACATCAACAAAAACATCTTCAAAAGAACATATCTTCAACATATTTCACATATTAGACCGGTAGCCCATGACACATGTAGGCTTCATTATTTTATATGAAAGACCCAAACTTGCTAATCGACCCTACAACAGACATTGATTAAAAAGTCTTGTAATGGAGATTAATTCAATACAAAAATATGAATATTTGAATTACTGAAATCGTTTTCTTCGCGTGAAGTTATGACTGTTCTGTTATGGAAATGCTGAAAGTACGAAAAATTCAGCAGTATATAAACAGTCCAAAAAACTTTGTTCATTTGTTACCGATATAATGTATTTTCTGTCAACTTAAATAAGAAATAATGGAATACATTTTTTGTCTACCAATTTTTTTTTTTGGTAATTCATATGAAGATACAGGTTTCTCCTTAGAATATTTTTGAAATAAGTAACTTTGATACTCAAGCAGGCGTACAACAACCCTTTCATTCCGGAATCAAATTTTGGAATAGTTATTTATACTTTAAGGGATGTAGGATATAGGTAACATTTGCCCACCCTACTTTGAAACTGAGAGGAGTGATTCAAGTTTAAGTTGCCATTCCTGCTGCCTAGCGATTGGTCAGATTGCCGCCCGTTTTACACAGCTCTTTTGATACAATACAATATTCATCATTTCACTCTATTGAAGCTCTTCTTTTGTGTTTGTTGCTTCATTTTTTACAAAGTGTAATATTCCAAACAAGTTTGATAAAAGAAATCATATAGTCCATGTTTGGTTTTTCTTGTTGATTATGAATATAATCTTATTTTTGCAATTATTTTCAAATGAAGTTTCACATACATTACAGTACAATATTAAAGTATTTTTCGATATCAAAACTTCCGTTGACTTCACTATACTATACTCAAGCCGCTTATGTGGATGAAGAATAATTTGGACACACAATTGAATTTTCCACATACATTTTCAGTATACATTTCCTGAACGAAGCACTAATAAATTCGATGGAACTGCAAATTGTTATACAGCTGAGAATTTCCCAGCTTCTGAGATTGAATTTGATCGTTTTTATAAAGTCCAGATTTCAACCTCATGCTGACAAGACCACATCAAAGGCAAATTCCTTCATTCAGTTTTGTTATGTTGAGCATTCGTAATTCTATATTGTTAGAAACATCCCATTCCGATATTCATAATCTATTTGAATTTAACACAATTAGAATTCTGGGTCAGTTATTCATCAGTATTTATTCAACCAAAAAACTATATTCTCTACAATTGATATTCTATATTAAAGCCATATAGCTAATATCAACATTTAATATGTGAAACATTGAGTGGCTTGGAATTACAGTGTCTACTATCAAATGAAGAAGATCTCCATCTCTCACAGATTACAAAAACCTGACTCAACATCAAAACTATAACTTATGATAGAAAATATTCAAAATTTCTGGTATTTTTAAGAAAAAAGGATATAGCGGAAAATTGAAACATTTTTGCAAGATGGAATTGAAAATTAAAAAGAAAGCAATGTTGAGTCGAAATAAAATTTCTTGTTCGTAGGAAAAATAGTGTATGTAACTCTCGTGTGAGGGTTATTAATAAATGATCGTTGCATAATATACTTTCATAATATAATTTTATTGACAATTATAATCCTACTCTAACCGGCGATCCCATTTTATATGACAGCTCTAAACTATACACGTTACGTATACCTTACCTATTCCCTCAACATCGATCTCGTCTGCTGTTCCGTGACGTCACGCCAAATAAAACACTTTCTTTGACATATCCCCTCGTTCTCCACTACAATTAAGTTCTAGACCTAGACCTTACAGATTATGGAAAAAACTTCAGTTTTTGTATGATTTTGTAAGGCTGATACCCACTTCTTAGATATCTGATCTCATTCTTTACACACTTATCCCCTCAACCCAACATCACAATTATTCAAAAAGGACACATTAATTAGTACAAGAACGACCATGTCCTCCAAATGTTCCATATAACACCTTCAAAGATTCTGGATATAAACGTTTGAATCAGAATAATACAGCAATTTATGTGGCTTATGGCTAGCCGAATTTTGTCTAGGAACACATTCAATAAAACGCGGAATGTTCAGTTTTTATAAGCTTCGGTTTATTTTGTTGATAGCATCCAGTGGAATGGAAATAAAAAAATGGTATGTATGAAACAGTATGAAACAAAAGGAATGGTCAACTGAGGATATTCCATAGGATTTGATTGGGCTATTTTATTTGATAGGTCAATGTAATGGAAGTATATGCATCACATGGGTTCCAGATTTTGGAAAAACTAACAAACGACCAGTTTAAATGGAATACAGATATGAGAAGTGGAGTATTCACAATAAATAAGGTTTTACAGTCCTGTATATTAGACTTCATTTTGAAAAGACAATAAATTTGAACCGAAAAACGATACTCTATGGACGTACTGTATACCGGTCTCAAACTTAAATCGATGAGGCTACAATATTAATATTTATAGATCCGTGAGTCTCCAAGTAAATAAATTCCTTGTAAAGAAGTCGTTTTACAAATGTTTATGCATCTGCGTCTCATTATACAAACAAATCTCCATCATTTATTACTTGCCAACACAGATACATAATTTTGTGAAGCACATTCTTATTCTCGGGCATTTTAAGCGTCACGAAAGAGATCGAAATGTACTTGTTCCAAAGGGTGAGACAGAATTGCATTTTTCAGGGATCCGTGGAAAACACACATTATCACTGTTTAAACCCAAAGACCGTGGGGACCTAACACGAACGAAACTGTTCAAAATTACTGTTCAAATACACAGTTTGTGTTTTGTTTTGGCCCTGTCTGCCTGCTTGGTAGAAATTTGGCATTATGTGTACAATCTTGTATTCTCATATCCAGTTGTATTTTTCTCCTACCCATTATAAAGAGGGTATTTTGCACAGTTAGTGTTTTACCGTGAAAACAGATATAAAATAAAGAAAACTCCCCCATACTTTCCAAGAAATTCTTCGGGAACGATTAGATCGGACTAGTGACCCATATCTACGGAAATATCCGCATTTTTATCCCATCCAATGACCTTTAATGTCCCTACGGGAGCAATATTCTTTCGTAAGAGCCACAAAAAATCTTTAATATTACCTTCACTATCTTAAAAGGTGCAATTTCTCCGTTATGTTATGGTTATGTGGAAAACAGCTTTAACTACGTGTATTGTCTACTTTTGGTCGATGCCTTTAATGTTGCAGTAGCATTTGATATTGGAGACGTTACTTGAATAACTATTTTGACTGTTTTTTTTTAGAAAGGATCTGTGAAAATGGAAAAATCTCCTCAGTACATTGAAAAATATACATAGATTCCTTATGAAACAATTTTATTGACTAAAAACTGTCTCTCCTGAGGAGCTCCTCCATTGGGTCATTGTGTCAAAAAATTCAAATCAGAAAGCGGGCTGGTGTCCACCTTTGACCTCAAGGCGTTAAGAGGGGACGGATTTGCCGAAAGCTAACGATGTTTGCGGCGTGAGAGAAACATGCCCAAACTTTACATGTGCCGAGTCAAAAGCCCCGGTTATAATCGACTTGAGTAGAGGTTTTGGAAATGGAAATAATGAGCTGTGTTTCAACCCAATAAGTTGTTATTGTTATTATTTTGATCTTTGATTGTTTTTTTCGAGGGCTTGTGTTCAAATTTTTTGGTGATATTTTCTTACATGCCTTTTATCATGTCCGTTTTGCAAATGGATCAAAATTTGAGAACCAAAAGTGAACTATATTCTGCAAAACTATCAAAACTGAAGGAAAGTGGTCGTTCTGTTCCGGATTTAATAATTAAACAGGCTAGCAAGGCCAAGAACAAAGGAGTTCATCGCAATTTGTGCGGGTCTATGTAAAATTTGTCTGCAAGTGTTTGTGAATAATTTTAGACTAATGTCATATTTAATATGTATAAAAATCAATGAAATATGGTTGTTTTACAAAAGAGCATTATTTTTATATAAAACAAGCGTGGCTCAAAATCTTTTTTGTCTCAAGTGCTTTGGAAAGTAACTTCTCAAATTTTGCTTTTTCCA
The DNA here is from genome assembly GCA_910591675.1 of Galerucella calmariensis. NCBI lineage: Eukaryota > Metazoa > Arthropoda > Insecta > Coleoptera > Chrysomelidae > Galerucella > Galerucella calmariensis. Next base: position 81,754 of record CAJUYG010000953.1, on the reverse strand, counting down.
CAATTTCAACGACTCCTGGGCAGAAATTGGGCCTCTGTACGGCTATTCAGTGGCGATCCTTATTTTGGCCACATCACCTACGACCCCCCTATATAATTAACTACGATCCGCCACTGCACTTCTCGCTTCTTTTGATCTTAATATATCAGGTATGGTTTAATATATTAATCAATTACAGCTGTTTGAATTATTTAGTGAAAGAATGCCAAAAAATGGATGTTTATATCTTCCTTTAATGTAACTCACATACTTCTTTCTGAAAATACGTGAATTCAAATAAATCCCAATAATCTTCATTATTCATATGATTTTTATACTCTCCATAAAATTGACTTAACTATTTAAGTGCATACATATGCATTAAAAAGGTGGTTTAATTAAGATGTTTAATAGTCCCATTATTATATTTCAAACACCAGGAGGAAACGTTATATTGCTTCTTTAAGTGAGATAGGAACGTTGTAGATGATGCCATTTATTTCTTGGAATAATACTGTTTCAAAGGTATTTACAAATTCCTTTGGGTCCCATTAAAAACCGATAGAGAGAGAATGGAGGATATAAAGAAAAATAATAATAATTATTTCTTCACTGGTCGATTAGTTTTCGCTCATAGCAGCATTTACAGTTTGTTCTTGAACAAAACAATCATGAAAAATCACTGACTATATACAAGGTATGTCATAACAAACCCAAACTATATCTGTATCTGTAAGAATTTGAAGGGTGGGTGACCCCCACAGCACTTAGGCCACAATTGGCCCATTGTGCATCCTTCTGAGGTTCAGACTTCCTTCTGGCTCGTCATCCAGCCTACTTGTTTGAAGTAGGCGATAACGTCGCCGGAAGTAAGCTCCCTCATGCTGGCTTGTGTTAGCCTGTACTCGCCGAATACGGAAAACCTAAATTGAGAGAGTGTCGGACATTCACAAAGAATGTGTTCGACAGTCTCATCTTCCTGATCACATCCTCTACAGAGTGAAGTGTCAGACAGACCCAGTCTGTAGAGGTGTTTTCGTAGGTGGCAGTGACCGATCAGAATACCCGTTGCTGTCCGAAGGTTCTGTCTGTCCATAGTCACGTATTTTTTGGTTACTTTGCTGTCCGGATACTGCATCAGTTCCTTGGCAAGCCTGCAACCTTCTGCATCGTCCCATCTACCCTTAAACTTATCAAGGGAGTGGTCCTTTATTAGGTCAATCATAGCCGACGCCGACAAACCAATGAAAGTGCCAGGTCCCAAGAGTTTTTGGGAGGCTGCTTTTCTGGCTAGTGAGTCGGCAATGTGGTTACCTTTCGATTTACTGTGACTTCGTTGTTGCTACAGGCTTCGATCAGGGACAGGTAATACTCCAGTACTAGGCCTGATGTGATACGTGGTCTGTTCAGGGCTAGTAGTGCTTGTCTACTACTATTAAGGATGTTTTTCTTTTGGCAATCTCCTTTGCGACTATGTAGATAGCAGTGAGCTCCATTTGAGCAACGCTGACATCACAGCCCATCGCCCATTGGATGTTTAAGTTCAGAGATCTGGAGTAAATTCCACATCCTGAGCCCATATTGGTTTTAGAGCTATCCGTGAAGATGAGGAGTGCGCCTACTTCTGATGTGTCTTGTGTGTTATATTTAATGATTACCTTGTAGAGCCTGTGGAAGGCATATTGTGGTGAGATTACGTCCGTATTTGCCTGCAGCAGTGGGACCTTATTGAGTGCCTCACGCCATAGGTTACGTCTCAATCTACCAGATCCTACATCAGGTTGTATACCGGTAGAGCGTAAGCGTGTCATGGTCATCAAAATAACCTCCTTGATGTGTATGTCAAGGGGGGTGAGACCAAGGATCACCTCCATCGCTCTGGTTGGTGTGGTTCTCAGGCCTCCTGCTGTATTGAGGCATGCTGTTCTCTGAATTTGATCCAGTTCACGGACGACTGTCAGCTGGTTTGCTTCAACTCCCCAGGCAATCGCGCCGTACGTTGGCATAGGTCTGATGATGGCAGTGTAGATCTAGGCAGTAACCCTGGGTGACATTCCCCAGGTACGGCCGATGGTTCTGCGACACTATTCACAAGAAATGTATGCTTTTTCACTCTGTTTTCTAGATGAGAGTTCCATGTTAACTTACTGTCAAATGTGACACCTAGATATTTCACCTCTGATGAGAACTTAAGTTCGGTATTTACGAGCTTTGGCACTTGATGTTTTGCAAGCTTCCTTTTTTTCGTGAAGAGTACCATTTCTGTTTTCTTTGATTAATACAGACAGAGTTTTATATGGTCCCAATTATTATCTCGCGAACCGCGATATTTATCTATACATTTTTAGTTTTCGATTTTTTTAATACGGCCGATCGTATGGTATTTATATCACAGTAAAACTAGAACTTTGTTATTCAAGATCTATTCTAATTCACATTATATTGGTTGTTGAAATAATATACTCATCTGGCTGTTAATGCAGCAATAACGACTTTGACGTTGCTTTAAACTATAATTATTTCTGTTCATTGCAAGTAACAATGATCCATCTGAAGAATAACGAGTTGAGATTTCAATGAGATCAACTGGAATATTTCAATGGAGGAAACTATGCCAACAATTTTGGAATCATTTGAAAATTCAATTGTGAGAGACATTATGGGATAAGACCATATAAGCACAAAAATACAAAAAAAAGGTAAAACGTGTCGCGGGACACACGGTAGGAACTTTAGTTCCTTTTAAGCAAAAATTATGTAATACATTCGACGTTACAGATAAACAATTTACATATGCCTCGGTTGCCGAGTAGTAAGCAAACCAGACTCTCACGCGGTAGACCCGGGTTCGATTCCCCGTGAAGAAGTTTTTTTTTATTGTTAATTTTATTTTCAAATAATTATTCTGCTTGATGTTAAATAACAACAACAGGTAGACGTTTGAAATATTTAGCAGAATATTCATTATTATAGATAATGGTACGGTACATTTCATGAGGGAGTCCGACTGGCAACATCTACTTATAACAGCATCGTATATTTAAAAAGGGAAACCGTAGCATTATACAAATTGGACATTCAAGAACTGAACGTTTACCACAAAAAAATTAGTGGAAACATGAAATTGAATTGTAAAATTTTCAATTTGAAGCTATATTACAGTTTATGAAATTTTTTATTTTCTAGATTTTTTCTCAAGTGGGTCGTAGAAAAAATATGCTGTTCGACTCGTATGGATTGTCCATATCGCACTTCATCCTCGTGCTATATGGCCACCATATTCACACTTACTAGTTGCACAAACTACTATTTTTATGAAAATAGGCCCTTTTACATTTAAAAACAACCTGCCAAATGTCAAATCAATTTATCCATCCATTTTAAAGTTATCGAATTGAAACATTCAAGTTTTCAAAATTTCAACAACCTGTATTTCGAGAAGTAAATGTGCTAGATCCCTTAATACTCATATCATTTTGTCCAATTTTACGAGAGGAATCTACATGCAAACGTTGTAATTACCCTCAACGTTCGAGATGCTTATACCATTTTTTGCGCGATCGTATTGAAATAAATTCCGAATAAAATAATTTCTTCAAAATTAACAAAAAAGATCAATCGCGCAAAAAAAATTATGGAAATAATAGTACAAATTTATCCGAACAAATTTAAGTAGATCACCAGCACTGCGAATACCAGCTTTGCATAGAACTTTAATATAGCATCGGTGGTTCAGTGGTAGAATGCTCGCCTTCCACGCTGGCGGCCCGGGTTTGATTCCCGGCCGAAGCATATGAATCGCTGCTTCGTAAACGAGCGAGAGACTCAGGAGTGAGCACACGCACGCAAGCAAGGCACATAACGATGCAACGTAACATAACGTAACGTAGCACCCCTGGTCGCTCAAACATAATCTGACGTAAAGAACTAAAGTTCAAAAAAAATGAGTTTTGGAGCAAATTTAGTTACTAAGAACAAACTGCTAGTTTACGAGATATAATTTCAGGAAAAGTCTTGGAATGAAAAATGCTACGGCAGTTCTACAAGTTTAATCATAATAATAATAATTATTATTATCATTATTATAATGGATCATGATCGACTTCATCACGACTTCAATCAACTCTCTGATAGAACATTGTTTCCAGAAACAGAAGAATTTATGATGGCAATCCAAGACTAAATAATTAATACCAACATCTACAAACATCGTATCGGACAAGTGCAGAAGGTGTCAACAAACAACAGAGACGATCCAACACAACACATTACTTAGTAATGATCGGCCATAGCTAACATTGTTTACCCACGCAGGTACAATCATCTTTGCTACATCACCCATCAGAAGTTGGCCAATAAATGTGGATTAGTTAACACACCTACACGCCATATTACAAGTACCATCCGCATTTAGTTCTAAAGAATGATGATTATGGACTATACTACGATAGGTCAATTATCACCGATAGACTAGTGACAAACACGGCCTGTGCACTCAAGGGATTTGACAGTTTGACGATTATTAGTTCAGCCACGCAGCACTGTAGGGGCAAACCAGAAACGAAAATTGCTCTGTGCTTCTTTTGTGATTTTTGGTTTATTTTATGCTTCCTATCACCTATAACCTACCAAAAATTTTTTTGAGTTGTTTGTATGCTTGTAGACGTTCATTTTATTATTTTTTTCTTTATTAGTTACTGGATTTTAGCCGTCTTTTCTAATTTGTGAGTTATTGAGTGTTTATAAAATCTGTTAAACAATAGTTATTTATGTATAAAGAGTGAAAAGTGAAACATTATTGCTTGAGAGTGCGCGGTAATTACTCTCAAGCAATAATGTCACGTTTTTGCTCGTAATACATGCAAATTTTTTTCTGCAATCACTTAATTGTCACTATTAAAAACAAATATGAAGTAGAATCACAGAGTACACAATCTAACAAGAGACAAAAGCTTTGTCGGTTCTTTAGAAGTCGGACCAACACTATAGGTGCTTTCGATTATTTACTTTTGGCTGCTAGTAGCAGCTAGTAGTGACTGAATTCCGTTCGTTTATTACCGGGCGTGACGCCTAGTCTTACCTTCCCCTTGCCCCTCAAGCACATACCGAAAAGTCCACGGACATTAAATATTTGACGTTTGTCCGGTTTGACGTTTATTTAAAGGTTAAGATTGTGCCGATTACTATTTAAACCTCACTAAAAATACCTAAATATGCAAAATTTTATCATCAAAAACATTATAATTGAAAACTGATCTTCTAACAACACAGGAAATTCATTGGCATTGGCACATGTCAGGTGGTTTTGAGGATCCTAAAAAATCGTGTTCGATTTGCTCAAAAGTCGTGACGACTGAGGCGTCACGCACAAGTGCTTGAAGCCCAAATAAACGAAAGCAATATATATTGAGCGGAAATACGTCGAAACATTGACACATAAACTACTTGATACACTGAGAAAAGTAACACTACACTACACAAATAGTAGGTAGTGTTGATGAACATCCCTCCCAATTAGGCCTATAGATTATTTTTTTAACTACAAACATAAAAACAAATTATTATTCTCATGTGTGTAATGGTAGCTCATTTTCAACCTAATCTTAAAATAATAAACGGTGAATTGAGGAGAATGTACGGAAGTGACGGCTTGATTTTGACAGATAAACTAATTAATTCACGCATGTGCACACAAATTTGCGATCACGAAAACTACTTTCTTTCGCCTTTTGTTAGATGGTGTACTCTGTGGTAGAATTCATAAAAAACTTAATCTGTCAGTTCGAATATGTCAATTCAAATATGTTTCAAACTTTTATATATGTCACTGGTCGCGCTCATCCCAACAAAGTTGATCAGGTAGCGATTTTTAGAGTGATCCATCAGTTCATAATTCTGCTGAACGTGCTAATAAAACTATCGACATAATATGTCAAATGTAAATGAATACAACAACAACAACTCAATTCTATTTGATATATACGACAATTATGAAATAGGTATTACTTCTAACCATCAAAAAATGGGATTCAATTACAATAAATTGAACTCTCCACTTTGGAACATACTATGAAGTGTTGAATTTCCTGACAAACTATACAATTTATTAATGAAATAATAAGTCACCTCCGGCTGTTCACTCATTTTCGCTAAAATACAAACTAAAATATCTCCAAACAAATATTTATACATATATTTATATGTGAATGAGAAAAGTTGTACTTGTAGAGAGATTTATTCAACAGATGTCAATTAATATTTTGTTTTTTTCCCCTGACTCTTTTTTTATTTGGAAATTACGAAAGTCACTATTAATTCATAATTCATAATTAGTCATCTCCATTGGCAAATATAGATATGAAACAATCTTTGATAACTTTTGGAATTTGGGAATCAGATTGAAATATAAACTTGCATAGTAAGTAAAATAAATTTGCTCAAATGTAGTATACGTTAGAGTGTCGAAAAATAAAACCTCTACAGCTAATTTTTCATACTCTACGCATACTTAATTTAAACAGAATGAAAGTCACAGACCTAAGAATGTAAATTACTTCCGTCACCGTTCTTTTTAAGTGCAGCACGCAACGCAGTAGCGCTAGGATCGAGAGCGTATTGATGGGAAGGCGAGAGTCGCCACTCTATTCCTTTTTAGTTAATCTGTGGTGACAAATAACCGGGCTGATATTGTAGTTGTGAATGAAAAAACCTAACTAGGCTCTACCAGTGCATGTTGCCGTACACCGACCTTGCAATTGATGTAAGCCAGATGTGGCATGCAGAGATAGTTGAGGTGGTACCGGTCATCCCTTTTAAATACTTATCACACGGTCCAAATATTCCTAAATATGTAACTGATGAGCCTATTCCCTTTTTCGTTCACACAAGCTCGGGATAGGTGGACATAACCAGCAAAGGTCAGCAAGTGTAAACTCAAGATAAAAGTAATATAAAAGGACTTTTTTAACAAAATTTTTATAGTTACAAACAAAAAACAATAAAATGAACAGTCGGGTGAGGATTAAACCACTTGTGAAACTGTGAAACTCTACCACCCAACCCTTATGGTTAGCGGGAATTTTCTATTATTATTCAGTTCACTTGGCCCGTTTCCCTTGGTGTCATTTCAATTATTAGAACCATCCAACTCCAATCATCAAACTAAGTTTATTTCTTTTTTGCATAGTCCCCTGAAACCGTACCTGTTCTATTTTGATTTATGCTAATGTGAATCTTTACTCGCAATGATGATACTTTTTTTTCAATAATTTGCAAGTAAGACTGTCTCCCGTATAGTAAATGCGTGCATGCAAATTCGGTCCTGATTTGCATTTTTAAGAGACGGTTGATTTGTCATTGGCGGCAGCTTGTCTTGATGGACTGCTTCTTTGTATACTTTTCGAAATTTACGTACTACTATTTTGTAATTCTTCTTTATGCTAAGTACGAACGTTTACCAAAAGCTCACTCCTAAATTAAATCGTGAACCAAAGAAGGAGACACCAAGACGTGCTTCAGCTCTTCTTATTTAAATACGGTGAAATATTTTAATATTTCACAAATATTTTATATTTATTGAAAATTATTGGAACTTTAGTTCTTTACGCCAGGTTATGTTTGAGCGACCAGGGGTCGCGACGCAAAAGATCTAACCGTTACGCGTTACGTTGCTTCGTTATGTGCCTTGCTTTTGCGTGCTCGTGCCTCCTTAGTCTCTCTCTCGTTTACGAAGCAGCGATTCATGATAACAAATATGCTCCTGCCCGGATTCGAACCCGGGCCCGCCCGCGTGCAATGCGAGCATTCTAACCACTGAACCACCGATGCTATATTGAAATTCTATGCAAAGCTGGTATTCGCAGTGCTAGTGATCTACTTGAATTTGTTCGGATAAATTTTTACTATTATTTCCATAATTTTTTTTTGCGCGATTAATGGGTCTAGCTACTTTTCGAAATACAGGGTGATGAAATTTTGAAAACTTGAATGTTTTAATTCGATAACTTTAAAATGGATGGATAAATTGATTTGACATTTGGCAGGTAGTTTTTAAATGTAAAAGGGCATATTTTGAAAGAAATTGTAGTTTGTGCTACTAGTGTGGATATGATGGCCATATCGCACGAGGACGAAGATGGAGCACGACGCCGTAGGCGGAGTGCTCAATCGTTCAAGTGCGATATGGACAATCCACACGAGTCAAGCAGCATCTTTTTTCTACGACCCACTTAGGAAAAAATCTAGAAAATAAAAATTTCTATAAACTGTAATATAACTTCAAATTAAAAATTTGACAATTCAATTTTATGTTTCCACTAATTTTGTGGTAAACGAATGTCCAATTTGTATAATGCTACGGTTTCCTTTTTTAAATATACGATGCTGTTATAAGTAGATGTTGCCAGTCGGACTCCCTCATGGAGGGTACCGTACCATTATCTATAATAATGAATATTCTGCTAAATATTTCAAACGTCTACCTGTTGTCGTTATTAATATCAAGTAGAATGATTATTTAAAAATAAAATTAACAATAAAAAAAAATTCCTCGTGGGGAATCGAACCCGGGTCTACCGCGTGAGAGTCTGGTGTGCTTACTACTCAACCACCAAAGAATATGCAAATTGTTTATCTATAACGTCAGATGTATTACATAACTTTTGCTTAAAAGGAACTAAAGTTCCTACCGTGTGTCCCACGACACGTTCTACCTTTTATGGAGTACTCATTTAGTCGGCTCTGTTAGTTTAAATCCACAGAATGGAACGTATTTTTGTTATTTATTTCCAAAGTTATGCGCGGCCCCTTATTTTGGTTTTTCTTTTAAATTAGTAGCTCAGCTTGCTGATATCCTTGATATTCGTAGATTTCACATTTTCCATGGCACTTATAATCTTCTCATCGGTAATAACACATCTCTGTTAACGATTTCATCCTTCTTGATATTCAAGGTTTTACTGTTGTCTAACCCAAATTCCAATTTTATATCACTGGAAAATTATCCAGTCACATTGAGTAAATGTTGAATTTCACGCTGGTTTGATGCGTATGTTTTGATGTTGTTCATATTATGTGAAAGATGAGAAAAAGGGTAGATAGTGTTCCTGTTTGCTTCAAAGTTATAGCCATAATCCGTACCTATCGTTAAGTAAATTGGAGAGTGGGTTAATTGCTAAAGAAAACCGAAGTGGACTAATGGAGTTATCCTGCAAGATCTCCCCACGGTAGGAATTTCATCAGTTTCGAGGTAGTGACCATTTATTTTTGTGAATGAAAGTTCATTCGAGTGGGATGTATTTTGTGAATTTGCCAAGAATGTAGAACGCTATCGAATGCTTGATCATTTATCATTATTATTTTCATCTCAAGTATACTCTTGTTCAGCTTGCTGGTAATGTTTACCTATCCCGAGCGTGTGTAAACGCTAATAGGACTTGGCTCAGGAGTAACGAAGTAACAAATACGGAAACTCACGGACAGTATGACAGATATTCAAAATGGTAGCCATCTGCAGATCAATGTATGTATTTTCGTAAAGACCTAGTTTGGTGAGGCTGTCTTGTAAAGTCTTGGGAATTAGTCCCGTGGATCAAACGATGACCGACACCACCTCCATTTTCTTTTCATATTTTTGGTGTTTTTCACAATTTTCTCGTTGTATTTTTCTAGAACATTGTCATTATTGGGTAGAGCAGCATCCATATCAGGCTGGTTATTCGTCACCCATCTATCGGTGGTACATGACCAATTGTAGTATAGCCTTAAATGAAAATTCTCTGGAACCGGATGCGGACGGTAACTTTTCCAATTTTCTTGGCCAACTTTTGATGGATTGAGGTGCAAAGTTGATTGTGTCTATGTCCATGTTAGTTGAGGCTGAAGATCCCGACGTAATGTGTTGTATCGTCTCTGCTGTTTGTTGAAACCTTTTACACTTGTCTGAAAAGCTGTTTGGATATCTTATGACAAATTTCTTGTAATATTAGGTATTAATTACTTGATCTTGTCTATATAAGGAGGATGTCGACCATGAAGCGCTTCCGGGGTCCACTCCTTACACTCCACCTTATTATTATTATTTTTCATAAGATATTCTTGATTTTACTTGAACCAATGTTCAATTTAACTTGTTCAACGAGTTTCAAAGCAACTGTGACAGCGAAGCACGTCACAAGTGAAATTGAACGTTAGTTCAAATTATTATGAATACTTAAACAAATTGAATTGCTTCATCGCAATCTTCACTATTGATCTTCATCAAGTAAATGCCAAAATATTCACCAATATTCGAGTCACCCTGTATAAATTGTGCATTTTGATGCTAATTGTACTAGTTACGAAAGGAAGTTCTCATAGCCAATCCTGGCTCAAGTACAATCCGTGTGCCTTAAATTTTAATGTAAATTTAATCTTGATTAAGTATCGGATTTGCATTCATAAATTTACTTGGGACGAACGTTTAACTTTTTGCATCAAGACAAATTTTCGGTGATTATACATGCTAAATAACCACCATTGCAACTGAGCACGTAACTAAAGAAATAAATCTGGAAACCAAGAGACGCTTTAGTGACTTCGAGAGAATAGTTTCCACTTTCGCCGATTTATTTGGATCCGAAACAACTGAAATAATTTGAAAAATGGGAGTGTGTATCACTGATTGCGTGGTATACGTGACTACAGTATGGTGCACATAAATTATCTTGATGAATTTAATTCACAATAAGAATAGTACATGATAAAGTTCTTATACTTCATTAAAATACATAAAAATTACTGTTACTAAATATGACAGTTGATTTTAACATTTGATATTGTTGACTACGTTGTTAAGAAACAACCCTCGTATGAATTATTTCTTTTATTTTTGAACGGCATATTCACAAACTTAATACAGAAGTTTTGGAAGATTATACCCGAGCCCTTTTTAGTGAATGTTAAAATAATTGTTTCCTTACCCTTTAACTGAAGACACAATCATTTATATTTAAATTCCTAACAACGTATACATACATCATTGAACATCTCTGTAATTTCTATCTTTAAAAAACTATGAGTACAAATTATAGAGGAGAATGCGACATACGGTGATTGGGTTGGGCTCGGGGACCCATAACGCTTTATGAATACGACTTCTGAAGAAGTTGTTTACCATCGTAGACAACGCTTAATTAGAGGAAATTGTGTGCTGCCGGGAAAGATTATATTCGATATCTTTAGATTGGAATCAGTACATTACGTTAAGTATGGCTTTGATGAATACTTGCTCGTCAAAATTTTGTCTGTTGGACGATTTAAATATGACTACAGCAAATGTGTTTCCGTAAGTGGTAATTATTTGAACAAAAGTAGTTTCTTCAATATTTATTTTCAGGAATCTGTTTGTGAAGGATTTCATTCGATTCAGGCATATTTTAGAGCGAAGGTCAAATGCCTTAGCGTATGGCCGCCATCTTAAATTTTTTGGAATGCAACCTAGGTATGATTCAATAGCCTTCTTGCTGTGCGTTATCGTTTAAGACGTATACTTGGGTTTTCAGCATGTCGTTCATTTTATATGCCATTTTGACGAATAGCTAACCTCAAATTTGATGGATAAAATGATCAGGATCGTATTCAGCCAAGTTCGAAAACGATATGAAATTGATAATTACCAGCTTCTTGAGAACTGTCAAAATACTGATGTGTTTCTGTGTAGCTAGGCATATTTTTGTATTATTTAAATAAATATAACAATGATATTAATATTGATTTTTCATAAATAATAATAATTGACCGTGAACAACAAAGTACAGACCTGACGAGAACTGTCAGTGGGACAGTAGGAAAAGACTAAGACACATTGCCAATCCCAAAGGTACGTCAACATCCTATTTTGAGAGTTATAATTTCTCCCGATTGATAGGTCGTGTTTGCGCGTAATCTAAACATCAACTAATCAAATTTCTCAAGTCAAAGATTAGAGTTAACGTTTGTTATACATTTAAACGGTTTATTATTGTGATATTTTAATGAGGATTAATCACAGACCTGCCTTTTTTCCATTTCTTCCTTCATAATGTGTTAGAAGGACATCAACAATCGATGACGCACACCAAAAAGCCTATTGAACGAACCATAATACAAAGAAGCTGGGTTAGGTTAGGTTTGTGTGAGTGGGTCTATAAGGCCCTCCACTGCGACTCGCAAGAGTCTATTGTGACTCACACCTATCCACATTTCAACAAACAAATTCAGCTTCTTAACAAAACCGATTAATCTGCCAAACATCAGATACCTGATTCGAGCCGCGGCGGGGCAGGCAAAAATTATATGCTCTGCTGTTTCATCATCTTCCAAACAAAGACGGCAAGTCGGATCTTCTGACAGTCCAAGTTTTAGCATATGATGACAGTGGCCTGTTAAAAGGCCTGTTAGACAACGTAGGTCATGCCTGCTATGGTCTAACATTTGTTTGAAGGATGTATAAAAGCCTTTGAATGAACCAATCCTGGTGAATTATGCCAGAAGTCTAAAGCTCTTCTTGCTGTCCAGGTATTTAGTGTTTGTTTGGCAAAACTTATTGCGATGCCAATTGTGGGTTCTGGTCCGATAGAAACACGTGCGGCACCCTCCCTTGCAAGAAAGTCTGCCTTCTCGTTTCTCTCCATGACAGAATGGCCAGGGATTCAGACCAGCAATACTTTATTGAGTTCTCCTATTGAGGAGAGTCTTTTTTGGCAGTCTAAAACCTCACACGGCGAGAGCTAAGTGCTTTTAAAGCCGCTTGGCTGTCCGAGAAAATTTTTATTGCTCTATGTATGAGATTGGCTTGCTCCACTCTCTCTACACATGAAACAATGGCATAAATTTCCGCCTGAAATACGGTTGCATACATACATACAAAGAAGCTAATTGTAAGCTCCAAATATTGAACAAAAAACGATAATAGGCATAAAAACGTCAAACACATCACTATTAATTTTTAAATTGTCAGAACTGACAATAATGTGAAATTAGCACGAAGAGCTTATTCATCAGAAAACCACGAAACTTCTTAACGATGTGGAACCGAAAAGTCTTCCCATGAGTAAATCTATAATGACAAGATAAAAAGACAAATTTGAATCCATTGATAGCGTGAAGTATATTCCAACATCTGGTAGACCAAAAAGTGCAGCTGATGAAGATAGAACCTTGGATGGTTGATCAAATGTTCAAGATAACAAAACATCTATTGAACATTGAACATTCAGGCAATACAAAATTTTGAATTTTTGAAAAAAATAATCTCCCCAAATACAAAAAATTATCGCTGTATTTGGCTACTGGCAAATTATCAAAGGTAATACCACGAGTGCTTCAAATGTTATCGATAATTTTTTCTCTTCCACGAAAACTTGTTTATTTGGCAAAAATATGAAAACAAACCGATTGATAAAATCTAAAATCTAAATTCTAACCTAACCTTTGATAATTTGCCAGTAGCCAAATACAGCGATAATTTTTTCACCCTGCTTGATTGGATCTTAGTTTGAATGAATGCGTGAGCCATTGGGTACCGGACATTTGTCAGTGTCTTTTTTATTTGACGTAAAATATACAGGGTGTTTCAAATAAATTTCAAATAAACAATAAATTGAAAACTTGGTATAATTATTCACTTGAGTACTCTTACCGTTGAGTTTGGAATAAAATACCCTTTTATTCGAGCTGAGTTTGATCCCCCCCTTCCAATGAATTTTTTCATTGCGATGACGTCCCTCTGCTTCTATGATAACGTCACAGATACCCTGTATAACTAGGATGCAAAAACTGTAGGTAACAAAAAGAATATCCAATTTTCAAATGTCCATATTCGTCAGTTCCTGAGTTACAGCCTGTAAGAAAATCTATAATACAATTGAACAAATTACCCAATAAAACAAAAGTATTATTGTCGGAACACTTTATAGATGCTGGATATGCGACAAGTTTAAGATTTTATTTTATATATAACGGAGTTTGCTTTCTTCCCAAGTGAAAAACTAGCAATGAAATCCATCAAAAAGTTGTAAGAAATTTGCATTGCTATGGAACACGGTCGAATGTACGTAAAACACCCTGGAAGCACTTTGGAACGCCTCACAAACTTGAAATGAATTGATGTAAAACATTTGTTTTAGGCGAAAACTTTTATCTGAAAATTTGTTAAATTAATTTGGAGGTATAAGAGAAACGAATGATAGAGGATTCTCTTAGCTAAATCTCGACCAGATCAGGACTAGCAGTTTTCTTAGTTTTGGAAGGTGTGAAATTTCCAAAAATGGCGTTTCAATAGTTTATTTTTCCAACTTTTTTCTTTGTAAGTTTTGAATACTTTTTGACAAAATTTGATTTGGTATGAGTGAGGCTAGTGGGAAAAAATCAACAAGGCCGGAGAAACTCGCTTTTATCAATAAAATTTGTTTTCCTGCAATTGCACGCGGAGTCAGTATTTCGCGTTCTCAGCACAGTCCCATAGCAAAACCGCTTCCAAATTTGATATTTCTCAAATACTACATAGACAAGGATTATTTTTTTGAATAATTACAACAAGTTCAGTAGAAACGGCGAATCTTTTCCATCACGTGACCCAATCTACGATTCATACAACACATATTTTCTACATACTATCTCTTTCTGTCAATATAAATCAAATATAACAACATAAGATCGATTGTCTTCTTCACAAGACTAACAACAGGACATACGTTATAGTTTCTTCAAATTTGCCGTAATAATCGTAAAAAGAGACAACGATATTATAGACGTAACATGAATAATTGAACGTGCTAAAAGTTGAATTTGACATTTCCGCATTTGAGGTTATGCGAGATTAATTTGCTGTATTGTTTTTAGCGAATTTTTTGATTAAAAGTATATTTATTGTTAAAATCAGTTCTTGTGAGGGTTCATTTAACTTTTTATTCCATTTGACATTGGTAAGTACGAATTTAATTAATTATCAACTTGTAAATTTTTGACATTTTATAATACCTAAATTACCGTGGAACGGGTATATTGAAATGCTCATTTTATTACTTATTGATGGTAAATAGTATTTATAATACTCCACAATTTGTAAATCTCTGTAGAATTTTCAAAGTTGAATGAATCAAGTGTCTGATTGTACTTGTAACAGTATATTAACCATTTCAGAGATGCCTGCAGGAAAATGGCTTAATTCACAAGCACAGGAGCTTGTCATAAACTCAGATTCCGAAACGGATGAACTTTAAAGAAGTATTTGTAATAAGAATAATATATAACTCCCTTGAACTCATTGTTGTAAACATATTGTGTTTCAGAAGCAATAAATCACTATTGTTTTTGTAGTTTTCTTTTACTTATTTGTTAATAGCTGCTGATGTGAAGTTACATATATGGGGCCTTGGGTTTCACTTAGAAATTTTCTATTGCTTGTCTGTGTTTCAATTTTATTTTGATGTCTGTTGCGGACATCTCTATTTTTAATTTTTAATATGGAACAGATTCCATTTGATATATTGCCCCAGTTCACAAACTGTAATTTTAAAAGTCTTAGAGTCAGTAGACTAAATATTACGTCAGTTTTATGAACTACTAAATGTAAATACTTATAGAAAATCCAAGACATCCTACAAAAATTAGCTCTCTACTAATAAGCCAGCATGGTTGATATTAATTTTGTACTTTGTAACTTATTCACCCAGTATATCGATAGTTTCAATAATGATGTCGAGATGTTAACCAGATAATTACAATTAGAAAATTAAATTTCTTGCTCAGTAGCCAATACGTAAAAGGCCGACGTTTGGAATATTAGTCATAACGATTATTTCTATCGAGTTGACAGAAGTTTTGATTTGATTCATATGAATATTGTTACTGACGTAACAGTCACGTGATGGAATTAATTGATGATATGATGATATTAATTATAAGACAAATAAGCCAATGAAATGTTTTCAGACATCTTCTCCTCCTTTCTGTTTGTCACATCTGTAAGCTCGCCGTAACATTTTTCGTACTGCCCTTTAAATTTTTCAGGAATTAAGCGCCGAGCTTAGAACGCTTGCGAGTTCAGGAGAAGTGGAAGGTATACTGAAATATCGCTATAAGTGTCAGACATCTTTTGTTTTGTCAAGAACTGTCAGAATATTTTGTATGTATTAGGCAATCCAGATCACGTGACCTAATATGGCCGTACAGGGCAAACAATTTAGACAGATAGGTGAGATAGGTTAGTTTTCTATTGTTTATTCAGTCATAAACAGTGCTCAAGACTTTTTAGTCGAATTTATTAGTATATTTTGCTTCAATTTAGTATATTTTATTAGTGTTTAGTATATTGTTCATTTGATTCGTATTTTTTATTTAGAATATATAACTTTTCTTAGTTTTTATAAATATTGTTTTTGAAAAAAACTGAACAAAATGCCTGCTACATACAGCCTGATATTTGACTTTTGATCCTGTTAAATCATCTATTGATTGCTGCTAACCACATTTCTCTACGCTTCTTACTTAATTCATTTTTGTGCACCAAAAAAGTGTTCTTTAAAACAGCTGGAACCTTAAAAAAGCTTACTTGGTCTCGGTTTGAACGGCTCCCACAACCGACTACAATACAAGTTGTTGGCATTTTGAAGTAGGTGTTTCATTCCTGAAATCCGTAAGCATAAAAGTTAAATACTGCAGGTGATATCTTCCAATTCAAGCAAGTGAAATTTCAATGCCAGCAATTTCATAAGTTTCACTTTCATTATAATATTATATATTTTTTAGTCAGTGTGTACTTACCCGTAAATATTAAATAATAATTTTTGATAGTCTAAAAACCACTAACAAAAAAATAATGTTCTCATATAGGTACACAACCAAAAGTTAGTCCTGAATTGATATACACAGCTTAAAAGTTTTATAAAACTGAACTTCTTATTCTGTATATTATTAGTATAGAGACACCAAAGCAAAATAAAAGCACCTTTTTCCAGAATAAATACTTATGTATACCAAAATCCACGGTCTACAATTTATTAAATCACATTTGTTTGCCCTGTGTCGCTATATTGAATTTTATTTGACAGGTCAATGGATTGCCTAATTGGAACATAATTTCCATAACACATGGTGACATTGTTAAATAAATTGAGCTGCTGTTGATTTTAAAGCAATAATATATAATTTTAACAATTATCTGGTTTGATAATTCCAACGATTGCACGAAAAATAGTGTGTATGCCATGGCCGCGAAACTTTTTATCGACCTCAAGATTATCTTGCCTCGGCCGCAAGCAGCCACGGCTATAATTGTTCTTTCGGTACGTTAAGCGGCCTATGCATACAAATAACTATGTTATGAATGGAAAACTCTGATAAATGCTTTCTCTTGTGATAATATTTTCATTGCCGTTATTTTGAAGTTCGACTTGAAAACATAAACATCCTTTCAGCATCAAGTGATATTCTGGTTCAAACCCTGATCATTCATCACTAAACATTTTCACATGAAACACGTCTTTTTTCAGGATTGTCAATAATTATTCGGGTGTGGGATCATTAAATTACTTAAAATTTGGGCTCGATTCTGCCCTTACTCTCTTGTCTTTTCCGTAACTTATTTTCAAGTTGGGATTACATAATTTAAAGTTCTAGATGTGCCACTTGACCCAAATTTCCTTCTGTATCATTGTATTCATTTAGGGAGAAAATTTGAATCTGCCATTTTCGTTAACGAAACCCGGGTATGTAAATTGCTATGTGAATATCGTTTTAAGGAAGATTACAGACGCTAAGACTTGGCCGAAGTAATAAAAAAGAGCTCAGAACGTTTTAGGGTTAATGGCTTTGTAAATTGTATATATTTTTGATAATATTCACAAAAAGTAGTTGGGTATCACATTTTGTCACACTATTTGAAGACCACATGCAAAGAAGGTGCTATGTTAATTGTTAAGGAAATTGAGTTATCAGTGCCATCTATTACAAAAATTTCAAAAGTTTCACCCTATCCTATCGTTCAGGCTATAAATGCGCTCAATCGGGAGTAATTCCAATTTTTAATATTTACGAATAGCCTAGAAAGGCGCCATGTCAGTGCGGTGCTGGGCAAGAAGGCGCTTATAGTCAAACTAACCTTTGCGTTTTAGTTATTTATTTGAATTTCGTAATAAATTATGGCTAAGTTTGTTTATTTCAACACGTGGTGCTTGATGTAAAAATAATAATTATCTCGGAATCTGAAAATAGTGATGTAGTAGTGCCAGCCTTGAATTTTTTAACTAAAAAAAGGAAACGGTATGGAAAATTAAGTGATGTTATGAATAAAATCAACTATTGGCAAAGATTGTGGTTGTAAACGTTACAAGTGCTTTGAAAATGTGGCCGAAGTAGAAAGGTTGTGAATAATTAGGCGGTTTAACGAATTAAATTCGGATGATGAGCAAAATATCTACTTATGCGGTTTAATCACAGTATTACCAATGAAACAGAGAAGGCCTTCGCAAAATAGAAGAAGCTGCTGTACTTCACGATGCCTCCTATCATTATAGAATAAGATTCTCTGCCAATGGAAGCGTACAAGAAAAGCAGGTGTGTCAAAAAGCTTTTTTGACGATGCATGGCATTGAAAGGAAAAAACTGGAAGTACTTCAAAGGTCCTCAAAACAAAAAGGTGAGGCTCCACGAGACCGCAGAGGCAAACACTTGAATCGTCCCCATAAACTTTCAGAGAACTCCAGAAACCTAGTCCTGGATCATATTAAACCATTTAAAGGGCGTAAGAAAAACCACCAAATTTTATTTGCCTGAAGACTTGCACGTTAAAAATATGTTTAAAATGTTTGAAGGAAAGTTTCCCCTAATAAAAGTTTCATATAAAACATATCGAACTATATTTAGTTCAGAATTCAATATAGCTTTCGGCTTTCCAAGGTCAGACACCTGCAGTGAGTGTGACTCACATTTGGCGAAAATAAGAGGATTGGAAGCTAGTAAACAGAGCATAGGAGATAGGTGAAAATACTCTTTATTAAAAGTTCTCATGCAGGTTCTCACTGAACCTTTTCTTTAAAAAGAATCAATTTGTATTTAATATATTCAATTTTTAAGAATACTTTTTATGTTTGAAGCGAGTTTATTATTGGATAATAAAAATTTTTGACAAATATACACGTTTTTTTAGGATGATGCAAAACTTTTGAATCTATGTGTATTTTCCATTATTATGGTATTAACTGATAATGAGAAACCTAATCAAAAGGAAATAAACATCCACTTACATAGAAATTATCAAGTTTCCATGTATGTACAAACTCAGGAACACTGGAGAATTTGCTCTATAATAAAATTGTCTTTGTATAGAACATTGTTTCATGTTATCTGCATTCCTGCATGTATCAATATATTTCTGTCAAAATATGCCACGTTTCAAACGGATTGCAATATCTACTACATATGTAAACAATACATTAGTTATTGTAATGAGCTAATTATCCTTATTAATTCAGAATCGGCTTCCATTGTGCCCTATTCGTTAGCTAGTTAGCCTCGTTATCGGTCCGGCAAAAATACACCTAGATCTCTGTTTATACAAAGCTTATAAAATATTCATTTGATCATTAATAAATGTTAGTAAAGACAATATTTGGCTTGATGTAAGTAATCAGAATAAAGTTGACGAATCGAGTTTACAGTATGCCGAACAAAAACGTTTCTTTCTACTTTTTATATTTCCGTACTCCAGAATAAAAGTGTTACATTTTGGATATTGTTCAGGAGGAGCATTTGAAGTTTTTGTGATTAAAAATATTCTGGTATGTCAGTCAGCTATGTCAGTTTTAGCTTATTTCATTAGATTTTTTTTTTTCACTCTCAGTAGTTGACTTCTTTTTACATTATGATATAATTTATGGTAAAAAAAATTGGGAATTTCAGGGAAAAAAATAAAAAAGGACCTAGTACAGTTTTGTATTTACCAACAGTTTTCTTTAGAGCAGTCTTTCCCAACGTGGGCGATAGCGCCCCCTTTTGGGCGCTGCAGGCCTAAAGGGGGGCGGTAAGAGACCCAGAAAAAAAAATAAAGAAGAAGAGACGGCAATACTCTGCGGAATATATTAAATTCGGATTTATTGAAAATCCCACAAACCCGTCGTCGCCTTTGTGTCTTCTATGTCTAAAAACATTTTCGAACGAAGCAATGAATCCTTCAAGACTGCAAGATCATTTGAATAAAATGCATCCAGATAAGAAAGACAAGAATGTAGCATATTTTCAAGACCTAGAGAAGAAGCATAATACTCAGCCAAGTGTATTAAAACTATTTTCGGCGGCTGCTAAGCAAGATGACGACGGACTTCGAGCTTCGTACAATATCTCTTTGTTAATTGCTCAAAAAGGCAAACCACACAACATCGGAGAAGAGTTAATTTTGCCAGCAATAAAGGAAGTAATAACTACTGTGCTTCATAAACCAGCCGCAGATATTATCCGAAAAATTCCTTTGAGTAATAATTCTGTGCAAAGACGAATTGATGAAATGGCTGAAAACATTGAAGAATCATTGTGCAATCATCTGAGGACTAGTCAATTCTCAATTCAGCTCGATGAGTCCACTTTACCAACTAATGAAGCGTTGCTGCTATCTTATGTGAGGTTTATTAAAGATGAGAAAATACGTGAAGAACTATTGTTTGCCAGAAATTTGGAGACAGATACAAGATACAAAAGGCGAAACCATATTCAATACATTGGAGGAAAAGTTTTGTGAAGAGAAAGAGATTCCTTTGAAAAATATTATATCAGTTGCTACGGATGGCGCTCCGGCTATGACAGGGCGCCATAAAGGCTTCATAGCTTACTTAAAAATTAAAATTCCAGATGTCCTTGCTATACATTGCGTTATTCATAGACAACATTTGGTTGCTAGAAACTTAAGTGAACGACTATTTCAATCACTGCAATATGTCATCAAAGCAGTCAATAAAATCCGTAGCAGCTCTTTGAATGATAGATTATTTCATCAGCTTTGTGTTACTAATGACGAATATTTCAACCGTTTGTTACTTCATACTGAAGTTCGTTGGCTGTCAAGAGGCAATTGTCTGATTCGATTTTACAACCTGTTTGACTCTGTGATAGAGTTCTTGGAAACTAAAGATACAGAACTGCGCAACAAGCTCATAACATCAAAGAATGATATAGCTTACATGACAGACCTGTATAAATTGTTCAACGACACAAACCTCCAACTGCAAGGCGATGAACTAAATTTTTAAAACAAAAAATGTCGTTGCTGCTTTCGCAGCCAAACTGCTTCCGCACAAAAAGAATATGGGCAGACGTGAGTTTCACAATTTTCCGAATTTATCAGTATCCTGCAGTAACGACGTTTTTGAGTAAATTTGAACCTGATATCAACAAACTTATTGAACAGCATCAGATTCAACCTTCACATCAGTTTTATATGAGAATTGATTATGTTTGTTTTATTTCCAATAAAAGATACTCTGTCCGAATACTATGAAGTTGCGTTTCAATTATCAGTTATAAGTACTTAGCGGTTATTAAGTATGTTTAAAAAGGGGGGCGTTGAAAAATAATTTATTCTTAAAGTGGGCAGTAGACAAAAAAAGGTTGGGAACCTCTGCTTTAGAGGACTTGGTGTAACTAGGTTTAATGTTGTTTGGACTTAAGTTCAATACAACAATAGACATCTCACTCAAAAATGGAACTTTTGATTCAATAAAACTACTGTATCTACATGAAAAAATGTTAGTAAGTTTTATTTCTACTGAATAGCAAACAAATTCTAAACTAAAATATTTAATCATCAAACTCCTTCAAATGGTTTATATTGAATATTTTCGGATACCATGAGACCAACCAGTTCACAAACCAGTCCGAGAAGCCCATAACAAACAACTCCTGCATAGAAGAACATTAAAAAATATCCGCCAAATACGCATTAAAAGTTATTAAAATATTATAAAATCACATAAAGAACTATAAACAACTATATTTCGAAAGTTTTTTGAATTGTGAAGGAAATAAAACTCTCCATCCCTTTCAATGTAGGTGATGAGTTGTAATGGAATATTCTGTAAAAATATTCACTTAAACGATATCTCTCATTTACTAGTAAAAAAAGAAATACAGCAACACTGTGAACATATTTTTATGACTTCCAATATGAAGAACTCACTTTGAAAAGAATAGCACTATAATATAAAAAACATGTTAATTTTTAAAGGAACTCAACCCATACTTAAAAGTACATTAAGGGATTTAGATTTCCTGGCACCTTGGAAGTAAGTGTTCTCTGCTACTAAACCTTTTTTGCACTCTTGGGGGACTTACAGTAATGGACTGAGTATAAAAAAGCTATTCGGTCCTAATCGAATCAATAGTGATAATTATTTTTTGAACTCATTCATATAATTGTGAATATAAACTTATAGTACTTATAGTGGTGAGCAAAGCAATACCAAAGTCAAGCCTCGGACAGTCTTGGTTTTGCTTATTCGGTCTTGGTCTTGCTCAAATCTTTGTTGCTTATCTAATCTTGTTCTTGGTATTGCTTACAAAGTGTTGGTATTGTCCATTCTACCCGTTATTTATTTTCTTTTTCACTTTCCAAGATCATCGTTGTTATTAATAGTTTATAAACAACTAGCAGAACTCTTTATTTCAATACTGTCTAAAATAATATTAAATTATCTTCTACTTTTTAGTTCGATTACCTATGAAGCGTGTTTTTTAGTTTCTTACTGGAATTTATATTTATTGTGTTATGGTGAAATATAGTGGAGCAAACTGACAATTTGAAGCACCAAAAATATTTTGTTCTAGGAAAAGCATGTTTTGAGGCTGTTACAAACATTTTATCTCAAATATTCTGTGGAAATAACAATTTTCAGTTGAGTCTTGCATATTTGCGGTCTTGGTCTTGCATATTAAGTATTGGTCTTGTTTTTGCTCATTCAGTTTTGGTATTGGTTTTGCTGGTCTAAGGATAGTCTCATTACTAAGTACTCATTATTGTAGTAAATAGCATTGACTACTTATAAACAGAGTAAGTTTTTGAAATAAAGTGCTCATCCTTGCGTAATTTTTGAAGAGTTTGTCCTGCTCATTTAGGACAAGAAGCTCGTGAACATCTAGGTACCTATTGACATCGATGGATTGAACGTGGTGGACCAGATAGTAGTCTGCATGCTTGCCCGATTTCAAACCATGTGATTCTCAATTATAGTTACAAATCACTAGTTTATACTATTCCGATACAATATCTTATTCAGCTATGGAAGGAGGCTTTATGATGCATGTGATGGAATTCGAAATGATTATAGAAGAGATGGACAATAGTTGAACTCATATCTTACAACAAATAGTTGTCTTGTGGAATATATTGCGGCTGTCAATAATCTACATTTTTGTTTCAGAAAATGAAATACAGCTAGGCTTCTTTCTAAAACGTTACATTAAAGCTGATTCAAGCATAAGCACATTTTTTGACCAATTTTGAAGCTCTCAGGTTGCGGTTTTTTTATATACGCCCAAGAAACTGAATTGGATGGAGGTGAATTAGAATGGATGAATATAAAATCACATAAGATCTATATACTCCGCATGTGGAAGGCAGATGTATCTGGAATATCTAACTTCCAATTACATTTTTTTTTCTTCAATAAAATGAATAGAATTGAAACAAAAATAAAGAAGCCAGGATCTGTTTCAAAAGGTGATGGTATAATCACAGTATAGGAACAAACTACTATGTTATATCGTGACGTTACACTGCCGAGCTCTTTGTGACCTACAACGTCGTTCGGATGAGTATCTCATCCGGCGGCCAGTGCTGTGCTGCGATCCAACTAAAGTGCTAGTGGTAAATTTGCGAATCGAATTATTTATTACAGCTCATATTTTTAAGGGTTTTCGGTATTGTTTTCATAGTTTATAAGCATTTTTTTGCAATAGATACCATTGAAAAGAAGAAAACGGGTATTGTGTGTGTAGTTTGTGGATGTAACAATAAAAATGTTATAATTGTGATGGGAAATTATACCTTTTTCCAAAGGATTCAGAAGAGTAAGAAATTGTTTGTATTTTCATACGAAAACTATTATACTTTATTATTTGATCTTCATATTACATTTATGAGCCTTAGTTTCATGCATTGTTTAATTTGTTGTTTTTGTTTCAGAGCTGAAGTTTGGCTCGAAGCATACGATAGGCCGGACTTGATGCCAAAAATAGAAACTCTATACAATAGTAGTCATCGTTTATGTGGTGCTCATTTTGAACCATGATAATGCCAACCCCATAAGAGAAAACTTCTTTAAAAAAAGGCTATTCCAACAATATTCCTTTCATCAAATACTGCAATGCCCAAATACTTTCAAACAAATGATTTATTGGAAAAGAGAATTTATACATGCAGCGTATGTGAGACTTTTGGAAACTTGAATATGCCGCATGAAAATTTTGTACAATACATCTCATTATTAGAAACATTATTCTAAATGAATTTTGAGAAAGTTGCTACGGAAGATAATATTGTTGGATCTCTTATAAATATTAGTCAAACAACAGAGTTTGTACATCCTTGTGTTGATTTTCCAATAAAATATTCAATAAAACTTTTCCCCAGGGTACGACTATATTACACATTATTTGCCAATAAAAATTTCAAAAATCATAACGAAATGAAAATTGTAATATGGAAAAACTAATAAATATTTTGTATAAGACTATTGCATCATTTACTCATCAGTGTACTGTTCTACAATATTTAAGAAAAAACATTTAACACGTTCAAGTCATTTCAAAACTCATGCCACCTACGCCTATGGTGAAATGAATCGTAAAGCGATCCGTTCAAGGTCATCAAAAGTTCTGGCAATTTATGAATGAAATTTATAAGAGATATACTACTGGTTCGTTTCTGTACTGTGGTATAATATAACATTCAAATAAAGGTGTGTATTAGCTAAATATCGTTGCAAAAAACGTAACTGAGTCCAACCCAGCAACTGTTACCTGAAAAAATATACTTAAAACCAGACTAGGCCAACATCCACTAAAATAACTATCATTTGCCTTTTTTGCGGTAGAGAACCGTCCAATTCCAATAATAATAGTGTACGCGAACTGGTTCAAATAATTTAAAACTTCACCTAATAAAAAGTTTTAGAATAGAAATACCTACATGATTCTTTCCCCCTGGGGCATGTTTTTAGAATATGTGGCTCTGGCATTAAATACTTTGAAATATGTAAATACAATTTAATCAACCTCAATTTTCTATGTGAGCGTATAATTAGTATTTGTGATAAAATGGTTTTTATTTGGTACTAATGGAAATATTTGAAAATTTTGCCTCGTAGGCTTATGATACATCTCAATTTATAGTTCAGTATTATTTGTCAGGTGATAATATGCTACAAAATTGATCACAATTAATCCAAGGCTTAAACAAACAGATGACAGGAAAAATAACTAATTTCTGCTCTTGGTATTAATTATCTTCGAATTGAATTAACGCAAAATATGGTTTGAGGAAAAACAGTGAAGCTTTTGTTCATTTACTATATGAAGCCCTGAAATTTCTTCCTACTTTCATTAAATACAACCTCAAGATGATTTCTTTGGCATAAAAACTGTTTTCGGTCAATCGTTGAAACATAAAAACTAACACCTCACCCAATCTATAACTATATTGATACAATGAAGTGGAAATACTTAATATTTTAAATTTTCGTATGTAGCGAATGAGCCTAAGAACTGCTGGACCGATTTTAAACATTCTTTTACCGCCAAAAAGATACATTATCACTGAGTAACGTAAGCTGTATTTGATGCTGGAAAAAGTGAGAGATCCTTGAAAATCCCCCCAAAAACCATCCCATGGAGTAAATTAGCATATTGTAACCCAATGCAGCTGATAGGCTGCTAAGGCGTTTTCTGAATGTCACCCATACATATATACATACATACCTACATCCTTTGACAGTTGCAGTTCACGTGCAAAGTAAATGAGGTTAGGAAACGATTTTGTTGATAAAAGATCCGTTTGATCAGTCACAATAATCTCAATATAACAGTGAATCAGCTACGAAAACTGTAGGTTGAAGCCCAAAGCCTCAAACCATAATTTTCCATAAAACAATAAAAAATAGCAGTGGTGAAAAAATGAATTTCTTAAAAACACGATTTGAGGACATATTTTGTAAATTTTCCCGTATAAGCTCGTTCTCCCCATCTAGTCTCCATGATCTCTCCAATTGTTATACATTTCAAAACTTTTTCATGCCTAATGCTCACCGAAGGAATCCGCAATTATGCAGCTCACCTATTTTTAATAGACAATATTAGAATGTAATTGTTATAAAATTGCTACAATCTTTCAAACGATTGAATATACATTCGAACAAGACATTCCGAGAAAACTGACAACGTTGGTTAAGTCTTCTGACCTTCGCTATTTACCGTCTTCTGTTTCCCATACTCTTGACTGATGAATTCTTTAAGAAGCGATAAGATCGCATGATCTTATTTTGCACAGCAATTACAATTTAGTTGAGTGCTTTTAGTAGATCTGATCTGCTTTTGGAGCGAATTGAACTTTGTATAGAAATAAAGTACAATTACTAGCCGTTCCTTTAAAATGTATTTATCCTAAAAACAAAAGGGCTTTGTCCGTTTGAAGACAAAAACAGTAATATATTGATGGAGTTTAATATATTTTCTCCACGACTAAATAATTATTTTTACATATTTAGCTGCATAATGATATAAATTCTTCACACCAGTGAATAATAAAAATAATTCACTCTCGTTAGCCAATCACATTCTATTATTATCAGAATTCACGCTAAAATGAATTGAAATGAATAAATCAAATCGTCTCTTTAATACGTCAAATACCTAAGAACGCAAATCGCTTCTGACATCATAATTTTACATATTATAAGAGAAAAAAATGGACAACAGTAGCGATAGTGAATAATATGTACGCCTCCCGGAATTAATTTCATTTATAAATGTGATTGTGATGTGTTCCGATTAAAAATATGAGTTACGTTTATGTATTTACTCTTTACATTTTTATAAATATGCTCTATAGCCTAGTGGTGGTTGATATGGCGCGGACGATCGAGGTTCGATCCTCACTGGAAGTTTTTTCTTTTCAGTCGTGGAGAAAGTATAGTCCTCTACTTGATGATGGTTGATGCACTAGTCGCACAACTGATCACTAAAATTGAACCGATTGCAATCATGATGTTGCCATGTTCCAAGCAAAGCTCTCTTATCCAAAAATTTGATGGAAGAACCAGGCACTTCCATAACATGGGGCAGAGTATTTCTCACACCAAATTCCTCTTGGGAGAAGAACAATTCTAAAGTTTGGTATGAAAATGAAATTAACGAATGGACTCAACACAACTCTTTGGTATAGATTTCAGATGTGTCAAAATTACAAATCACTTGTGGATCAAGCGGCAGCAGTAAGTAAGAGCGGAATTGAAGAACAAGCTCCAATAAAAATAACAGGACACGGCAATTCATCATCAATAAAATAATAGGTACTCACAAGTTGACAAAGAGCATTATTTAATCGATTCGTTTAGAAAAAAAACAAACTTCAACATCTAGTACACAAACGATTAACTGTGGCACCCGTAGCGGTAGTATTTCTCGTATGTATTTCAATAACTACGTATTTAATAATTTCATGCTTAATTTAAAATGTATTTAAATTCACTTCGAGTTTTTTATGAATGGAGTTTGCGTTAATATGTTTTTAAATATCTTATACATTGAATTGTCCTGCCTAATTACACTCGATGTTTGTATTGGTACCGAGTAAATTTGTGTTGTTTGAATTCTGAGCTGCAATTTGACTCGAAAAACTGTCACTCTAAAATAGCTCTACCTTCGGTCTCGCGTTTTCAATAGTTGACAGTTTTTCTTGTCTAATTACTAGGCTGACTCGAAAAACTGTCACTCTAAAATACCTCTACCTTCGGTCTCGCGTTTTTAATAGTTGACAGTTTTTCTTGTCTAATAACTAGGCAACAGTTTTTCATTAAACAACCACTAGGAAAAAATCAGATAAATTACGTCGCCGTAGCAACGCTAGTATTTACTGTTCATATATCAAGCATTGCACGGAGCATCAGTTTGACAATCCTAAATTAAAAAAAAAAAAAAATCAAACAACAAATAATAGTCAATGTCCACAACAAAATCTTCATCAGTGCAGGAGTGAATAATGTCTACTGTCTACAATTATATAATAAATGTGTTTTTAACAACTGCTCTTCCTTAACATTATTCCTCTTTCCGTTCGTGAAATAAACTTTCACTGGATTGGGTCTTTCATTTATGACATTGTCTTACCAAATATCGATAATCCCTCACGTGAAACTTTTTGAATTATGTTCTTCAAACTGCCAAATGATGCTCCAATTTCACGATATGTGACATAATATCAATCTTCTTGGACCAAAGAAAATTTTCTCGGCTCAAGTCCACTTGTCGACTTAGGTACTAATTATTCAATTCAAATATAGCTTCCAACGAAGCTTTGATTTGACTGAATATTACAATAAATGAATTCGATATCAGTACAAGCGCCAATGATAGTAGTTAGGTATTCAAATTGGGACTATTAGATTTCAAAAACTTATTTCTATACTATAAGTTAAATGCTAATTGCCAGTTTCATAATGATACTCATTATAACACTGGTTCTCATTATAAAACTGAAAAATTGACCAATGAAAATCTAGATTTTCAAATACCCAAGTAGGCAGACTCAATATTTTCTGTAGAATATTTGACAGTTTGACAGTGTCTTATGGCAGTTTAAATCTTTTGCGTCAGTTTTTGAAAGAAATGTAGAGCACCAGACCAAAAATTGTTTATGACCAAGGCAAATACAAATTGAAACCTATTAATTTTTGTTAACAATATTTTATTGATTATTTTTTTCACTTGTCAAAATCTGACATTTTGGTGGTTTTGACCAATAGCAATACATTATTCTAGCCAATCATTCGGTATTATACTGATAATTCTGCTTCCTCATCGATAATACCTTGTTTACATCGAAACGTCAAAATTTTACTTTGAATTTGTCATTATTGACAACTAAAAGTGCTTCGAAGTTTATTGAAAAATGAACACAAACCGATTGAGTGCCATCACTCAAGAGGATATTGAACAATCAGGTAATACAAAATTTTAAGTTGTTGAAAAAAATAATCCCGAATACAACTCGCTCTTCAAATTTTATCACATAATTTTTTATTTTTATCACTTAAACTCTTATATAATGGTTATTAATACAAAAGCATTAACCGGGATATGAACTGAGCCAAAGGCGAGTTTCGCATGGTTAATGCGATCATTACCCAATTGTTGCATAATATACTATTTTCTAATAAAAAGGCAGTTTAACTGCCTAATTTATTTATTAAATACTTGATTAGCAAATACAGTAAACATGATCACAAGTATCGATTTATGCGGGATACTTTGTGCCGTACTGTCACCAACAACTTCATTTCACCCTCTCCACATTTCCTTCATAACAATGATAGGAATTATGTCGTATTGATTTAACCTAATTATAGCCGTTTTCACATTATAACATTTTATCGTTTCCATTCTGACCAACCTAAAATTTACTTTATCGACTTTTTCTTTGTTTCATGCTTATAATGGGTACGTTATCTGAGTTATTGAAGAATATTCGTGAGTTAGTGTTAATGGACAATATTGTTTGCATAAGTTAATAGGAGGGCTTTAATAATAGAGGAATAATTTCGAGTATTTTCCAAACTGTGAAGGTACAGTCTGAAATTGGAATATTCACTTCAAGCATTCTCCTGAAATAGTGGGGATATATTTATTAATTTTCTTGATTTTTCGGAATTTACTCAAGTGACTCACCACTTTTATAGTTTATAGTACCAATATGTAAGTGAATTTGTATGTTGGCAACTATTCTTGACGTTCTCCGAAACCAAAGAAAATTTATGATTTCAGTAACTTATGAACGTAGAGACACACTTCCCCGGTTGTGAGGGAATCGAGCGGGAGTGTCCTGACATGGGATATGTGGGTATACAGCGACCATGTAAAGAAAACTATCTTCTAGCAAAAGAAATAGTCACATACGAGCGGAGTACTTGGGCGATACGGTCATTCAGACCATACAAGTCTCCGGGGAAAGACCAAATCTTCCCGGCTTTGCTTCAACAAGGCTGGGAGGCCGTTGGCACAATTCTGGTGCATATCTTTCGGGCCGGTTTGGCACGCAGGTATGTCCCTGAACAGTGGAGGCAGGTGAGAGTCGTCTTCATACCCAAGCCGGGTCGCACCACATACACGGTGGCTAAATCCTTTAGACCCATTAGCCTAACATCCTTTGTGCTGAAAACACTGGAGAGGGTAGCTGATCGGTACATAAAGGAAAAGGTTGGGCTTAGGTATCCTTTGCACAACAACCAACATGCTTTTAGGTGTGGCAAGTCAACTGAAAGTGCCTCACACCAACTGGTAACCCAGGTGGAGAAGGCGCTGGAAAATGGCATGAGCTTTCTTGGATATACAAGGGGCGTTTGACAGCACCCCTGTAGGATCCATGTGTAGGGCTGCGGCAAATCATGGAATAGAGCCAATGATCACTCACTGGCTCATCTTGATAGTCGCCTAAGCAAGGTGACAAACACGTATTGGGCCTGTAGGAGAGCCATTGGTCCGAGGTGGGGACTGACCCCCAAAACGATCATATGGTTCTATAGAGTGATTATGCTGCCTATGCTCACATATGCGGCTTTGGTCTGGTGGCCGAGGGTAACCTTGGTCCGGCTAGATCGCAACTCGCACGCCTTCGAAGGGTGGTCAGTTTGGGGGCAACTGGCTGCATGAGGACTACACCAACTTTTGCGATGGAAGTGATCCTTGGTCTTCGGCCTCTCCATCATGTGATCTAGGCTGAGGCGGGGAGAGCTTTCCTGCGCTGGGATACGTGCGAAGAGGGGAAGAGTGCAGGCACGTCAAGAAGTTCCGGCTCCTGGAAGATATTCCAGTTCTGGCTCGAGCGGCTGATGAATGCCTGCCTAAGTACTACTTCGCTACCCCATACAGGGCCATGATCCGGGAGAGAGAGTCCTGGGAAAAAGCGAGGAATACACATCCTAATGGGACCGTCTGGTACACAGATGGCTCATGCTCCGGTGATAGAGCAGGGGCTGGAATTTACTCCAGGAACCCAAGAACACAAGTTTGTGTTTCATTGGGTGATGGTGTATCTGCATATCAGGCTGAGATATATGCTATCTTGGAATGTGCGCAGATAAACCTAGACAGAGGTTATGTGGATCGACGCATAACCATATACTCCGACAGTCAGGCAGCAATTAAAGCCCTGATTGGGTATACCAGCAGCTCAGGACTTGCTAACGAATGTCGAGAACGACTTGCTAATCTTGCAAGGCGGAACGTGGTGCGGCTAGAATGGATTCCAGCCCACTCTGGTTTTGAAGGCAACGAGATGACGGATGCACTGGCTGCGGAAGGGGCGGCAGCTCCTTTCTGCGGCCCGGGCCCGATACTGGGTCTAACAAAACAAAAAATACGCAAGGAGACGGAGAAGTGGCTGAGGAATCAGCACCTCGCTCATTGGAATGATCTGCAGGGTCCTAGATAATCCAGTCATTCATTCGATTGGGTTGTGTTCAACAGCTCAGGCACTTCAACTGACTCTTTGTACAATTTCTCATGTTTGTGTCTTCTATATAGGCAACTAGTTTGACTGAAGGGATTTTCAGAAGTTGTGAAAGTATTATTTCCCAAAGTGCCTGTGAGTTCTCGCAGAAGCAAAGTATGTAAGTAGGTATTTCATCACAGAGTTCATATTCCCTACACATAGGTTCTATAACATACAAATTTTTTGGTGAAATAATAAATCTTCCAGCACCAATGATAAAAATCTACTAAGAGTTTATTTTTTCAAACGGGTTTGGGGAGTGAGAAGATTTGTGCGGTTATCAAAATTAAAACTAAAACAATGCCTTAAAACAAACACTGCAATCCAATTATTTTGGAAACACCTCCACTTACAATACAATTTATTTTCTGTATAATTCAACTGATACAATAATGAATGTGAGATGTAAACAGAGCACTTTCAACAGAAATGTAAAGCGGTTATGACCTTCAAACTCTACAGTTACAAATTTGTCCATACAAAACATGTGATTACATGACAAGTGTCGACTACCGAAAAATTGGCGTCTGTAGACACTGTTTTATACGAAGCCCCACTTCTTGTTGAGTATATTCTTTGGTTGGGTTGATAAAAATTGCAAAAACACCGCTTACCACAGTTGCCACAATTCACATACATTGTTTTACTGCAACAAAATGCTCCTGTCTGTACACAAAAATCCACTTTGCTTATAAATTGTAAACCGAGAATTTTTGCTAGAGGGTCAAACGTCAAAGTTCCGTCCAATTAATCAAGTCGAAAATCGATTTATATAAGGCGAAGGTTACAGTTAACAGCATGAAAGTGAATATCTCCACCGTTGTTAATTTACTATAAACAAATTCAGGTCACAGAAAATAAATTGCCCTGGAACCTCAACTCATTAATTTCAATACTAAAGGATTCTTCAGAATTTTTCCAGTATATTATTATACAATGGAAACTAAACAAAAAGGCTCTTCCGTAGATTCCATAGAAATTATTATGTTTCTTTTGGCGACAGTTTTTTTGTTTGACAGGTTTTGTTCGATAAATTATGTTACAAATTTGAGTCTGCTTCATTTTTTTTAATAGGAATTTAATATACCTATTAATCATGAAAATGTCTAGTTTAGCTTGCAAACCATTTGCGAAAACAGGTGGATATAGTTTTATTCTTCAACATCACGGAATGTGATAGACTTCCTAGTCTTTTCAGTTACATCAGTAGAAATGAGGATATTGAGATGGGGGCATAAATTTCGACGGTATTTTGGACGCTAGTGAGTGAAGTCTCTCCTGACATATGCTGGCAAGAAAGGGAAAAAGTCGGCAGCGGCCACGAACAGGTGTTCGTCGCTTCTTTAATTGCTTTGGACAAAAATTACTAACCCAGTCTGTCAGTAATGTGATTTGTACTTAAAATATATAGTGTCATCACTGAATCACCTGTAATATATTTTTGTCATACCAGTAGTATAACCTAGCTTCTTTGGTTCGCAATGTTTGATTAATAATTGGACATTATAATTAGTTTTTCCTCCTTCCCATATTAGACAAGGTCGGCTTGGTCACTGAGAGTGATTGAGAGAGGAGAGAGTGAAGAATGGAGAGGTGTTACGTGATCGAAGAGTAATCCATAGATCCGTTACGCACCCGAACGATCATGGAGCGTTCGGAGTGTTTTTTATAAAAATATTAGCAAATACTTGGAAACATGTTGACAGTACTTTGATATTAGTGGGACGCCGTAGGTATGTGTGACATACTTAATCGAAGTCACTATTTTTCAGTTGATCTTGAGCAATAGAAAAACCTCGTTAATTGTTGATTATTCTTCAATATTTGCTCGAGCTCCAGCATCTGTGCATACGTGCTCAACGCACACCACCTCGCAACGAATTATTGTATCGTTATCAGTTCTTTAGGAATGTGTGAAGCTATCAGTGAATCTGACTTTTTGTCGATGGAATATACAGTGGTGACAAAATCTGGGTAATATGAACACCTTCATTATCGAATCTAGAGAAGATGCATTGTTCATAACCTCATTCAATATACAGGGTGTCCCACGACGTTTTGACAGTCCAATTTCTCGAAAACTGTTCATATGACATGTATGAAATTTGGCAGATATAAACAGTCGAAGCTGTTTGAACATTGTATCAATGTACATGATCATCAGTTTGAACAATTTCTTCAATTACTTGTACTTTTTAATTCCCTGTTACGTTTTTTAATAAAATAATTCATACAGATGTTCATTTTATTGCCCCTATTGCACAATACAGTGATGACAAATGTGGTATCGTTGAATTTGTTTTTGAATGATATATCCAAAATTGTAATATTATACCGGTTGTCCCATTTAAAAAAAATATGTTTGGGTCACGTGACCCGAAATGACAGGAGAAACGGAAGTCATTTTATAATAAATATGAGCATCAGTTTCGACTGTTTATATCTGCCAAATTTCATACATGTCATATGAACAGTTTTCGAGAAATTGGACTGTCAAAACGTCGTGGGACACCCTGTATATGCTGGAATGGTGTTATTCATTTCCTTGCCTGCAAGGGAACAATATTAAACGAACCTATGGCTGCAAGTCATGAAAAAAGTAGGAAAGAGGCAGTTTAACTTAGGTAACAGAGACAGTTAAAGGGGGTCTGGGAATCAATGAAAGCAGAACAAAGTACATAATCTCCAATTTCACATACAGAAGGAATGAAGGTTTCTCAGAACGACTCCAGGCGGGTAATACATCTTTCTCCTATTACAAAAATCTGATAACTATAGACATCCTGAGTAAGAATACCAAGCTTGAAGTATGCAAAGCCTTTATGAAACTAACAATCACAAAAGAACATGGAACAATGTGCCTAATGTGGAAAGTTTACGGGTTTTGGATAAATGAATAATATTGATATACATTTTACAAATAGGATAGAATAAATGCAAAATTATAATATCCATAATCATAATTGAACCAATATTATGATGAGTTATTGTTTTATGTGAGTGTTTTTATTTTGCCACATTGCTTCCATCAACATGTCAGAGTAGATTACAGCATATATTCTAAAATTAACGACTTCAACATTAACCAAATGTTTTATACAGAATCATATCAGTTCCACTCCACATGGCACTTGAAATTAAATC
>CAJUYG010000953.1:0-32213 GCA_910591675.1 Galerucella calmariensis | reverse complement strand
CCATCTCAGTCTTTCCGGGATTGATCGACAGTGAGTGTTCCTTACACATATTAAGGGTTTTTTGAAACGTTTAGGTAGCATTCGGTCGTTTGGCAACTTAAAAACGACTGTCATCTATGCCCTCTCGGGCCATGTTGTTTACAAAATAGTAAAATTTTCAGCCAAATGATTACTGATTGCCAGACATGAGGAAAACTGTTCAAGAGCTGGGCTAACACATTAAGATATGATCATGGTATATAGTGTTCATATATGCTTGGGTATATTCCTGAAAAATAGCGATTCCACTCCACTGTCAAATATACTAGTACTTCATGCCAAAAAAACAAGCGCCTGCAAACCGTTACGAATTCCTCGAAATTCGAATGTGAAAAAAATTCGAACATTCAATGAACAATGTTCAAAATTGATTTTTATTGAAACGTGGAGTGAATGGTATATTTTGAATAATTCCTAGAACACAAATAAGGGTCTTCAATCCAAACGTAGCGTAGGTATATAATGGGCATGAGCGTGACTGGTATCAGATAACCCCAATAATATACGAAATTTCAACTTCATCCAACTAACTCCATACCCGAA
Organism: Galerucella calmariensis; assembly: GCA_910591675.1. NCBI lineage: Eukaryota > Metazoa > Arthropoda > Insecta > Coleoptera > Chrysomelidae > Galerucella > Galerucella calmariensis. The sequence continues at coordinate 31,631 of CAJUYG010000953.1, read as the reverse complement.
CGCGACCGAAACTGAACGTGTCATACGAACATTTTTGGAACGCATTTTTCATGAACAAGTTGTGTATCCTGCATAAATTATTGGTCCTCTGGAATATTAGTTGTTCCCCTTGAGCTTGAGTTCAACGCCTGTTAATATGAATAAACTTTTGAGGTTAGGTCAAACGTAATTCATCTTCTTCCAGTTTCGTGAACTGTTTTGTCACAAAAATTAAAAACTAGGAATATTAAAATCAAACTATTTACAATTCAGGAAAAACACTATGCGAAGAATATTTAAAATTTAATTTGAAAATTGCGCTCCGGTAGTTGAATCCTACATAGTTCTCTCTGTCGGGAGAATGTTTAACATAACTCAAGTTGTCAATTAAGCCTTTTGATACTTTTATCCCATCACTAAAATATTCACTACTAGTTGTCAGTCTTAGAGTAAGATCCGATAGAACTTATTTAAATATAGATAAAACCGTAAGTTCTCAATAGCGTCTTAGGTGCTTTGTATACCTGCGTGCTGGTGGAGCTCGCTTTGTGACATTTGGCCAGGTACCACGGGAGAAAGGTGACCGGCTGAATAATTTTTGTGTTAAGGGGATGTTAAATCACTACTTTTCCTCTGATTGACTTTGTAAAAGTTGAAAATTTGACACGTGGAAGTTCATATATTTTCATGATAAATCAACAATCATTTTAATAACACCATATTGAGTCTACTAATCTACAATTATCTCCGCGCTACTATCATCCACTAATATTTATTCCCTGAAATGGTAGATGTGGGTATTGCCAAAGCATAACAGGCAGCAGGTGCTCTGATAAATTTTTCAATAAAACTTCCAAAATTTGATCAAGTTCAATTCAATTCAATCCCCCATACAATTTTTCATTTGATTTCGCAGTTTAGGTGAATTGACTCTCCGCCTTCACTTCACTGTATAATGGAAAATATCGCCTGCTTGAATTCCAATATAAGCTACCAGGAACCACTTTGTTTTGCACCCATGAATAAACACTTAACAATATGTGTGTCGCGCAAATATATAATTGCCTTAAAATGCTCATCCAAATTGCGCAGCTTCGATTATGTAATACATTCTTCCCAATCTTCGCATATCAAGGCAGTGTCTATGAGATAAACCCCAGCGAATTCTGCATTGTTTATAACCAAATGCAGCTAGAACTATATAACACATACATCTTGATTCCTCAATATATTGATTGTTTTATGAAACATCCGTCTTGAATAACCTAGCCAACATCGATGTATCGAAGCCAGGAAGTTGAGTGTCTTCGTATCATTATGAATGGTCAATTCACCTAGAATTCCCACAAGCTGGATAAAATTACTCTAATGGGTGTCAAACAGGCGATAAGAAGCACATGGGTTCTACATCAACTACTGATCATAAACTGAGTGTACAAAACTTTAATTACCTATGGGATTCCAGTCTGGTCACCAAAAACAGATTGAAGCGTCACTGGAGCGTTGGAAGCCACACTCAATATACTTGCACTGCACTTGGAAGACAGGCAATAAACCTGTCAAACTTGTATCTTCAACGTGACAGCATGTTTGCAATAATTCACGACAACCACCCTATACTTTGGCAAGTTTATCTGAAGCTGTGGAGGAATGCAGTCGAAAACCTTCGATATTGCCACGTTTAACTATGAAAAAGCTTAGATGCTAAGTATGTAGTGATAATAATTAGAAAAGGGACTTTTTATTATTAACAATAAGATTAAACGTTAATTCTTTAATGTGCTTGTTCCCTTGGATTTTTTCTATTAACATTATTTTTTGAACTCATGAATATTGAAAGATGAACAATTTTCCAAATTTTTTATGGGCTTCTTCAAGCGTTGAACCATTGGATACAGAACAATAGATGGTCTCAAGGACTCCAAACTGGAGTAACGAGGAAAGTTGGAAAATATCTAAAGAAGTGGTAAATCAAAGCAAAATAAAATGGGCAATAAACTCATTTGAACCATATAAAACACCGGCACCAGACGGGATTTATCTAATTATGCTGCAAAAGGCAAACGGCATTATACTCAACACTGACTGTGTACGATCCTTGGTGCAAGCATGGGACTAGGGTACATACCAAAGGTCTGGAAAAATGTTAGGGTTGTCTTTATTCCTAAGCCTGGTATAACAGATGACAATAAAGCAAAGTCCCTGAGACCCATGAGTCTGATGTCATTTGTACTGAAGACATTGAAGAAACTGGTAGACATGCACATTAGAGGAGGATCGTTGGTAGAAAGACCGATCGACCTGGATCAATATGCATACAGACCAGGAGTATCCACAGAGACAGCACTCCCATCACCTAGTACAAGGAATAGAGTACGCTCTCAAAAATAAGGAAGAATTATTAGCAGCCTTCCTTGACATAGAGGGTGTCTTTGATAACACCTCTCACAAAGTAATCACTAGGGCAATTGGTCAAAAGCAAATTGACGGACCAAGCTGCAGATGGATAGACTGCATGTTGAGAGACCAAACGATCTTTTCAACCCTGATGGGTGAAACATTATCAGCCCGGGTTCCAAGGGGGTGTCCTCAAGGAGGAGTGATAAGGACTGATAAGGAGACTCAAAAAGGAACACCATACTATCTAAGGATATGCGGACGATCTGGTCATCATATCACAAGGCAGATTCAATACTACGGTCAGAGAGCGCATGCAACAGGCTCTGAAGGGTATGGAGGCCAAAATATTCCTATTTTTCCGACAGTCAGGAAGCACTGAATTCCTCAGCATGCAACCAGATGAAATCTAGACTGCACATGCAAAAAATTATCATATCATGACTATAAAACTGATCATTGGGATTTGGTGACAAACCTGATAAAATAAGATTCCACATACATAGTACAACATAGAAGACTAAAATCTTGGAGTCTAAGGTGCCAAGGACTCGGAGACTTCAACTGGATATACTGAATAATGATTCAATCAATCCATTGATTCCATGAAGACAAAAAATTTAAATCAAGATACATTTGGAAGATAAAAATTCAGACCGATGTAAATAACCGATGAATGAAGTTTAATTGCAGAGAATCCCTAGAAATAAAATGCTGGAGAGAAGTTCAAATTCAACAAAAAATGAGCAAATTCATATATATATATATATATATATATATATATATATATATATGTATATTCACTGTTCCAAAAACTCGTGATTTAATGCACTACGAGAAAGATGGATTTCACAAACAAAGGATGAATATTTTCTCCATTATTAAAGTGATTACCCAAAATTTTTACAAATACTATATACATCCGTAGACCAATCTCCATTAGCATGAACTTTAATTGAGTAATGTGAGAATATAATGCAGTATTCCAGCTGCGATTATAACATCTCTGGTGCAATGCTGCATACACTTTTATTAAAAACTGGGCATATTATTATTGAGTTTACTGCTGCTCTGCTGCTGCAGATTGAACTTGACATGTTTTGAAAACTTTATTTTTCACAGGATTATATTTTCGCTTCTAGCGAATTAATTGGATGTATTTAAATTAAAATCTCAAATCGCAATCTCATGCGCGTTGGGAAATTTTATATTGTCCAAAAAACATCTAATTACAGGAAAACTGAGTATTACAACAATTTTTGATACGCCTCATTAGCCTCACTAGCTATGTTCGTAACGGAGCCTTCGAGTAGATATTTCATTGACTTTGAAACGTTTGATTCAAGTCATTCATGGAGGACCGATGACGATACAATAACTTGATGAGTTTGTTTCAATATTTCGATGGATATAACAATGGATGACTTATTTCCTGTTCGTATGTACTATGTAACTATGTTGAGAGTACTTCATCATAACAAAAACTGGAGTCTGACAGGGAGACCCAATATCAACAGCTTTATTTAACTCCACGCTAGAAAACATATTATCAATGGAGGAATAACAGCGGAGAACCAATCGGAAGCTCATGGAATTAAATGAATGCCTTTTGTTATTCACGGTAGTGGTATTAGAAGAGGGGAAGACCAAAAACATAAAAGATGTGGATACTAGCAGTAGAAAAGGACCCAGAGCTGTTCAGCATACGCGGATGTAAAGAGGTGGCGACCGATGGGAGAAAGTGGAAAGCTAACCAAGTCATAGGCCTTCATGGCCTGTAGAGCTTTTATATGTACATATTTACCTAACATCACTTGTTGCCGATGAGGAATGTTCTTCTGAATTCTCGCTGGAACTTGCGAAATTGGAATCTTTCACGGTTATGTTTTTTCCAGTTTTGCTTGCATAAAAAATGGTTGATATTGAAATTGTAGAAAATCTTATGCCGTTCGAAACAATAAAAGTGAACTTGAGCCCAATTCGTAATGTTGTTCATTCAATGGCAAAGTTGAGATGGAAATATGGAGGCGATATTCAAAATGGCAGCCGCGAACACTGACTTCATATACAGGGTGTTTTTCAAAGATTGAGAAATATTTCACCATCAAAATATGCCCTCTCACATTTAAAAACAACCTGCCGAATGTCAAATCAAGCTATTCATCCATTTTGAAGTTATCGAATTGAAACATTCAATTTTCTGATACTTTAACACCCTGTATTCCGAAAAGTAAATGTGCTGGACCCCTTGATCCTTATATCATTTTGTCCAATTTCACGAGACGTTTATTCATGCAATCGTTGTAAGTGTCATTTGAAGACACTCTGTATTTTTTTTCAGACGCTGTTCATTTCATGAAAATCAACAATTTTGAATTGCGGTTTGTTGCAAACGACCAAGTGAGATTGGTTATTTGACAGTCTATGCAAGACAAATTTCTGAAATCCTTTCATTCTTCCAACGCTTAAAGTAGAATCTTTTTTATTCGTTATTCCAAGAATAAATGCAGAAAAAACTAATTCATTTCTTGTTCCGAATTATGAAAATTGTATATTTGAAGACAACACGATCAATAGAAGCCAAGCGAATGGATGTCAAAGTTTGTTATGTACTAGTTGAATAAATACTATAAGTATCTTCTGTAAGTTCTTTGTGGCATTATTTTTTTATTTTTTCATTGGTGAACCATTTTACCTATTTAAAGCACGCCTCAGCGTGTTTAAATCGAACTTTGAAACACGCGCGTGTTTTAAAGTTACCGTGGCAACATCAACAACTCGAGAAACGAAGTCTAAATCTATGGTCTAAATCATGTCTATATGACAATTTTTTTTATTATTGACCTGACAGGAGTAGTTTGTAACGTCAAAACTTTTATTCGAACAATATTTAACAATGTCAAATTTATAAATTAAAATGGAAAATGCCATTGGTATTGCTTGAAATATTAATATTTCGATTTTTCAAATCTTGGGAAATGGTATTTAAATTATTACTATTGACATTCACAAAACTCAATAAGGTTGAACTTCCATCAAAATACAAATCAGTTTATGATTTTCTCATTTCCATGACAACGCAAGGTATACATCATACCCATCACGAATTCAACCATTTGACATTTAGTTCTTATTTCCATCTATGATTTCCATTTCTTGTTGTTGTAGTAGTTATAGACCAGTATTCATAATTTCAAAGTGCACCAATGAAAAAATATAGCGTAAAGTATTCGTGGATAACTGGTCTTTGAAACACTTGCTCTATTTCGAGCACTCCGGCTTCGCCGTCTTGCTCGAAAAATCGCGCGTGTTTTAAAGACCTTAATATCCACTTATACTTCAATGTACTATTTTCTGTTATTTTTTGGGAATCAAACCACAATAATGTATTTTTATTTTTTTATTTCGACGTTTCGGTAGCGTTCCAGATACCTTTGTCAAGATTAACTAATTATAAAATAATTTTTGGTCTAACACAATGAAAAAAAACTGACAACAAGACAATCAATAATATTTTGAAGTTAAAAAGATCTATACTAACAAAAACAAAAAATGAAGAACAATCTTCAAAAAATTGCATATATCAGATATCTTGTGAATGCGACAAATTCTATTTAGGAGAAACTTCTAGACTATTGAAAGTCCGAATAAGTGAACATAAAAAATATATCAAAGATAGGGAGTTCTTCAAGTCAGGTATTTGTTAACATGCTTGGGAAGAGGGGCATAAAATTCAATGGGATTCGACAAAATTAATATTGAAAGAGCCCAATAATAAAAGACGAGAAATCAAAGAAAGTGCTTTAATAAAACTAAATGCAGATAAATGTGTAGCTAGTATTTCAGCCGAATGTAGTCAAATTTGGTTACCAATGTTAGAAAGAAAAATGTCCAATAATCAATTACCTGCGTTATCAGGATAGCACAAAATCACCAAACTGAGTCATACATATTTTGAAAACAAAAATAATCATACACAAAAAAGTAACAACAAACGCGTTTTAATAACAACATTTCCAAAATAAGCGAAATAAAGCGCTATCCAAATAAAAACCGTTCCTGGAACGTGCACTTCACTGGATTCCATTCCTAGTAGACTATCATATCTTTGGAATGTCATAAAATAAAATATTTTATTTCACATTTTACCAGAGATGCGATCTACTATGAATGGACCTTAATGAAATTTGACAACATTAAAACATTATTGATTGTCTTTTTTCGTTGTGTCAGATAGGGACCAAAAATTATTTTATCTTGACAAAGGTAGCTGGAACGCTACCAAAACTTCGGAATAAAAAAATAAAAACACTATTGTGGTTTGATTGCCAAAAAATAAGAGAAAAAATACTATAAGGAGTTTCAAGTTCGTAATTTTTTTCGTTAGCTTATTGAATCCAACCTGTAAATTGAAACTATAGAGCGGCATCTATAAGGCGTCATGGTGAGTTTCAATATAGGTGCAAACTTTTATGAATTCCAAATTTTGAGGTGGTCTCCCAAAATATTTGGTTGAATAGATGTTCGCTAATTACTATCACCACTTCAATAAAATACCCAAAGTCGAAAAACAGTTTAAAATTCCATTCTTTTTGGGTAACCTAGTCAAAAGCGTATTTAATGGAAGGCGGAGGACGTGATGACACATTTTCCAACTTTGTGTTGCAACTCGGTAAACAACGTACTATCAACGATCAGTGGAAGGTTTTTGTTGATATATAAAACAGTCATTGTTTCATGGTGAGATTTAGTCGTAGTTTGGGAAAACGCTTTATAAATTTGCTTCCAGAACATTCAACAATTAAAACAGTATTTCCCGAGTAAACCTTAATACATAGCGAGTTGTGTTTCAATCCATATTAGAACGAAGTAACTTTAGCTAGCAGATCGCGTGTGAACATATCAACAAGCTTATAATCAATATGAAAACGAAGCGTTAGTCGCATTTCACGACCTATTTCCCATCTTTCATTAATGAGCAACAAACCAAGCAAGTACATACATGTTGCTTTTCAACATGGCGGATCCATTGGAAATTGTCGTGAATTCCAAAAAGGAAATAAAAACCTTCCAGAGACGTGCACAAATAATTGTTTCTGGTGGAATAGACTTGAACAATAGTTACAGGAAATTAAGAAATCCCCAACAGGAATCATTCATCTATTTGGTGGAGATTTGTCACAGCTTTACCGACCAAAATCCAACCTGCGTTCGCGGAAGTTGATCAATATTCACAATATTCCGTTGTCTCGATTCAGTAATAATAAACTTCTTATCCGTCATTGTAGGTACAGTCGGTATAATTTAGATGCTAATACATCATTTAAATCTATTTTGTCATAAAATACCACATTCGTAATTGATATGACTCCCTCATTATTTGATTTTCATTGATGGTATAGCTTTTCAACGACCTGAGAAACTGACTTGACTTGACTTGACTTGACTTGACTTGACTTGACTTAGGCTTGAGATGCAGAGAAATCATAAGACTTTTCGGATTCACCACTCAGAGCCGCACTATACCTGATGAAAAGGAAGAGTACTGAGTAAAGAATAACCAAGAAGTCTTGTAAAGTTCCCAGATAATAATCCATTCTCTCACAAAATAAATACGATCCTGTCACGGCTGATACTTTTATGGCTACATTGCATGTCATTATCCTATCTTAGGTCAGGTCAGTTTCTCAAATCATGGAAAGAACTATGCACTATTCAATTCCCATTTGAGAAATAGCTCTCCACAAACTTTTCCGACCTCAAAAAATTCTCGTTCTGTCTTTCACTTACCGTTTTTTCATACAATCTAGGTTTGGTACCATTTTTTCTTCGTATAGGACATATTATATCCAGTGGCAGCTCCTCAATATGTCATTGGGTCAATGATCTCCCATTGAAAAATGATTCGAAATAATAGTTCAATAATTATTCAGGAAAATATATACCTACCATACTTATAGTATAGTATTCCTCTTGAATTAAATTTACCTAAAACGTTTCAGGTCCTCCAAAATATTTTGTGGAACACGTTGATTTATTGGCTATGCCTATATGCCTTGTGCTTCAGATTTTTTCTGCCTTTGATTGTACCGTTTATGTGAAGAGGCAAGTATTTCTTATCATGATCAACAGTCTTTTCACTACATCCTTCTTGTTATCTACACATTCGAAGACAATGTGTGAGGCTGTTTTCTTCTTTTCTATGCACAACCGCCAGATGAATTTATATAGTATGCCAAGTGCCTGTCTGTACTTCCTTAGAGTACAGTGATTACATCTGGCCCCTGCTGAGATTGCATTTTGTTAGTACTCCAAGGGTTTTTTGACCAGGAGTTTGGTGCGTCTCTAATTTTGTACGTAGCTTCAAAACGTCTTAGGCTCAGTTTGAATCCACTAAGATTTTTCAAGTAAAGACTTATTCTGTCAGGGCTAAGCGGGGTTGAGAGTTTCTATAGGCATTTCAGACTACTATTAGGATTTTTAGAGAACACTATATATTTCGAAAACCGCTTTCAGTTGATTACGAACAGTGGCGATGCTTGGGTTTTCGCCACCCGTGGCCAACCGGAAATTCACTCTTCCTCCTTATAATTATAAGCTTAAGTTCAGATATTTCTTCCAAGGAATATTGTTATTGGAAGTCAAGACAAACTCTGCTTTGGAAGAATCATACCTACATCGATTAGCGTAATGGCGTGGTGAAGTCACACGAAGTTAATCTTCTGAAACGCCGGAGTGTTAACGAATCATAAGTTTATCAACACTAGGTATTCATAACTGTGAATAATAATAAGTTTAGTTTAAGTATATATTTGCAAATCTTGTGTTCGATAGGATCCCAATGTATACATAGTGTTCATCAATTAGTAGCTCTGACAATTTTTTACAAAAAAAGTGTAACTAAAGTGGTGAAAAGCTTAACTCAATAAAATTACAAGTAATAACAAAATATACAGCCACACTCCCATACTAAGGAGAAAGTTTATCCAGCATCACATATTAAGAATTCAGTTGTAATGGTTGAAAACTCAAATATGTATTAGGACACAACAAAATGTTCAAATATGATGATAAAAAGGGCTTCTACTATCGTTATTGAGGTCCTTCAACAGGGTAATTGAGACATTTTAATAGCCTATTGAAAACAGTAGGTAGCTGCTATGTACCAAAAATCAATTACCTCAGAAAATTTTTTGACAGCTCCAATAACCAATAAAATTTCCTTATTCTTCATTATATGAACAATTTCACCCAATCATGTCAACATTACACTGAACATTTTTTGACAGTTCCAAGAACCAATCAGATTTACTCATTTTTTATCATATGAACAATTTCACCCAATCATGTCAACATTACACTGATAACAGACCATGGGCTGTTTTCACGTTGCTATGGACACATATTGATTTATTTCAATTTTGAAGTTTCAAATATTCAATATTTTGAAATGTCACGATTTGTTTCAGTTCTGTATTTGTTCTATAATTAGCAAAAAATTTTCTATCCGAATAACCCTCGGACATTGATAAATGCTCAAAAATGTTATGACAACTTTCTCAAGCTTGTTGCTTGTAGGCAACAGACCTCCGCCTACGGCGTCTGTCTATTTCCAAGCAACAAGCTTTCGAAATCTGTCATAAAATTTTTTCGAACAATTATCAATGTCCTTGGGTTATTAGTACTGATCACAGACCATGGGCTGTTTTCACGTTGCTATGGACACATACCTATTGATTTATTTCGATTCTGAAGTTTCAAATATTTAATATTTGGAAATTTCACGATTTGGTTGTAATTCTATAATTGGTAAAAAATTTCCTATCCGAATAACCCTCGGACATTGATAAATACTCAAAAATTTTATGACAACTTTCTCAAGCTTGTTGCTTGTAGGCAACAGACCTCCGCCTACGGCGTCGTTCTGTTTCCAAGCAACAAGCTTTCGAAATCTGTCATAAAATTTTTCCGAACAATTATCAATGTCCTTGGGTTATTACCACTGAAAACAACATTTTTGCAAGTATTAATTATTTAACTCACTATGAATACTCGTTAATTACAGCAATGGAACTGGTTAGTAATAGTGATCTCATCTGTTGATAAATAGTTAATAATAATAATTAATTAATAGCCTATTGACAGTAATATAACTATGTGATTGTTGATTTCATTACTTGATTGTTTTACTATAGATGACGTTTCCAGTGGTGGCTCACCAGGGTGGACAAAGTGGGCCTGTGAGAATTTAAAAAGGAAAAAACTAGAAGTCGAGATTACTCTTCTTCATTCTTTCCATGAAATTTGTCTCTGTCCGCTAAGAGTATAGAACATGAAGCCGTGAACTTGTAATTCTTACATACAAAATTTTTACAAGGTGCGCAAAGAATCATTTATTCCTAATTCAAATCGCGCTAAAAGAACTACTTTGAACCGCAGTCACTGGTATGAGGTTGTATTGCCTCCTGCAGGTGTCCCAATTTATCATAGGAACATTGTTAACAATTTAAGCATTGCATTTTTTTAATACCTATTCTTCTTTATTCTGAATTGTATTGTATCAAAAAGTGAAGTTACACAAGAATACCAAACAAAACAAAATATCCTAAGTGGGTATATACGTGAGTTATTTTTTAAGTGAGAGAAGTGAGCTGTTACAATTATTTAAACCCTTTAAGTGCAGTTAACACACTTGGGTCATTATTGTTATAGCTATAACAATTGAGAAAAATGCTCGAATTAAACTGCTAGCTCACGAAATTCCAAATAAAAAATAAGACATTTCAGGGCAATTTCACAAGTTTCATTATGATTAGATATAATTTTTCTATTAAACCAGTTAACTTGGCCTGTTCTTGTCGGTACAACTAGCGCCTCCAATCATTTTATATCCCGACTTCCTCCTCTCTCGCTCCCTGGCGGTTTCACTCGACAAATAACAATACGGGAGCGATTTAGAGTCAATTTTATTCCATCTCCAATTGTACAAATCGTACTTGCCGATACGCCACTGGTTATGAAAAATCGCGCTTACCCCAACTGGATGCATGAAATTGATGATTCACTCCTTGTTCTTGTACTTTGGGAATTGCTTGTTGTCACTCTCACAATTTTTTGTGAAGTATTCAGTTCAATAGAAGAATTTTGAAAATAATTATCAAAATCACCGAGTACGCCTATGGAAATTGTCCGATGCAGTTACAGAGAGTAGCTGCGGATGTAGGTGAGTAATTTAGTTGGTTTATAAGTCACTTGTACTTTTCGAAATGTTCGCGAACTAATGAGGGAAACAGAGAACAGCTTCAGTTTGACGTAATTATGCTAGTTATGACGTTTCGTGAAGTATTTCGCATATTTTGACAATGTCGGGTGTATTACAGAAGTTTGGATAAAGTAAGTTTAGTTGGACGATGCCACAGGTAACGTTAGAATGATTAAACCAGGTGAGCTAAACTATACGGAACTAGTTATTACAAATGGCATTATTTGCAATAATTTGTAACGGTACCAGCATGCCTTGGGTAATCAGTGGTAGGACAAAATAGGGATACTCAGTTGGTTCTATAATAATAATAATTTATACACTCAATATTACAGGGAAATTATGGAAGTGGCTGATGGTAGATGGACGAAAAACTCAAGAGTCTCCGAGAGGCTTGTAGACACCCGTACAATAAAAATCGAAAAACTCAATTTCTGAATATTAGTACCTCAATGGATTTATAATTTGAATGAAAATTCGAAAAGTGAGTAGGTAAATAGGAGTTGATGGACGAGTTTTTTGGGAATTGACCATTTTAGCTACACAAAAAATGTGTTCCTTGATTCACGGGAAGAGCAGCTAGAAGTGAATTCTCCTAAACATTATCAAAGGAACTAGACCAAAAATTTTTCTCTGAGTGTGATTATAAACCATAACTGAAGTAACACAAAAACATAAGAACACAATTTACTTCAATTTACATTAAACAAAAGTTTTTTCTAGGTAGACGTAAAACAGAACAGAGTTTTTATTCTGTTTTGGAAAAAATTCTCACAATTTCTTTTTAAATAACAGAAGATAAAAGTAAAATAAATATGGTGCCTATGTTCTCCTAGAAGCCTCTCTACTACGACCTTTGCAAATTCATCATGTGTCCCCTCCTGTTATTCTAGAGTTCCTTGTCTATGTATGTATTTTGGGTGACATTCACTGGGACCCAAAAGATCTATTGGGACCCCTCACTTCTACTTAGTGTCTGAGGAGAGTCTTGGAGACTAGTACTTCTTTTAGTCTTCATTCCTGGAATAACTTCAGGATATCTGCTGGCTTCCACTTAGGTAAATGTCCCTCTCGATATTGTTTTATGCTTTTTGGAAAGTAAGTAGACGGTGTTAAAACATATATTCATTCGACACAGTTTGTCCCGAAAGACTTGTGATAACCTCATCATAAGAATAAACATGAGAATTTGACTCACTCATACAATTTGATATGCTGTTGTTTCAATTTTGTTTTAGTCTATTCAAATCTCTCAAACAAAATCCGCAACCCGTTTAAATGGAAATTATCGTATTAAAACTTGAAAGTACTTATGTAATAAAAGTCTTAACTTTGTCGGCATAGTTAATGTCAGGATGCTTTAATAGTGCAGCCAATTAAGTTCTTAAATAAAATTTCGATGTCGACAGACAACCCTTTGCTGTTTCAACTGCGTATCATCTAAAAGTGTCACGCTCAACTGTTAACCTAAAATCCTTCATCATACACTACTAACCAAAATGCCAAAACAACCATTCGAAAACATCTGTTCAAATACGAACGACCTAACTAATAACATTTGCGTAAAGCGGAAACTATTCAGTTACTTCACCAACTACTACACTTCAAAAACCACTGAAGATACTGACAGAGCTCGAATTTAATTATTGCTGCTTAATTTTTATCACGATAATATTATTTTGGTTACATTCAGTTGAATTTATATTTTGTTAATTTCCGTATTCTTAACCCAATGTTGCTGTGAATATCACTCCATCTGTTCTACAGTGCGGTCATAAATTGTGTCCCTCTCATAATTCGAGAAGGGAATGAGATATAATGATGGAACAAAAACTAGATCAAACTAGGGGAAATTTTACCATCACTAGTATTAGTGCAAGCAGCTGACTTGAAAGATAATTATTCAATTATCTACACGCCAATAGAATGTATGTATGTATGTGTGTATTTTGGGGTGACATTCACTGAGACCTAAGAGATCTATTGTACCCCCTTACTTCTACTCAGTTTCTGAGGAGAGTTAACAGTATTCAAATGAATGTTTCCATTATCATGAGTTGATAAATTCCTGTGAGGCCGAAGAACTCAAGAGCAACAGAATATCAGAAACCGCACGAAAAAGATCAAGAGATTTGCAAGCAGAACAGAAGGAGGAAGGAAGAGAAGAAAACGGGGAACAGGAATAAGTTGGTGATAAAACTTTTGGAACAAAAGCGAAATCTGAATATCTGAGTTTTTTATTCAGAATATAATCTTGTCAATTGAATTGCGAAAATTGTTATTATATTTTTCATTATAACAATCGAATACAAACCATTTTGGGGAAAAACATAATTGCATTCCTTGTTGTAGCCTGATGTATTATCGACTTATCACGGTTTCTGAGATTAACGAGTTATTTCATGCCAGCTACATAAACAAAGACAGAAGTCTGGAAAATCCACAAATGAGACCAAAGAAAATATCTCTGATACGCTTTTGAGTCTAATTGTTGAATTAATATAAACTGGACTTTCCAACTATAGTGAAAAAATGGGTATGTGCAGAGCTGAGACCTCTTTGATGTTACTCTCGACACCCACCTTGTCGTTTCCATTTTTTGTTATCGCAACATCGTCCGCTAAACCTATACTTTCACACTTCCTGATATCTTTATTTCCAACAACAGATCATGGAACAAATTCCATAGGGTTGATCCTAGAGCCAAACACTGCATAATACCTGCTTTAATCCCCCATTTGTCTCCACCCCTCTCCTATCGACTTTCCGGACCTCAAAATACTCGTTCATGATGTTTAATTGAAAACTTTTTTAGAACATTTCGCCAGTCCATCGTTATGAACACATACTTTACTCTTTTCCACTCTCTCGTCGATCCTGTCGCCAGATTTACCAATTTTTATATGGACTGTATTTCTGTAAAAACGTAACATAACCTAACTCAGCCTAACCTAACCATGACCCTCATTCACTTGTTTTGTGATATCTGCATTATTTGTTGTAGTAGGTTTCTCATAATTCTTATATGTTTTTATGGCTCTCACAATAAAAGCACTTACTGCAAAAAGACTTTTACAAATTCCATGCTGCAGTCGTACTTTCTAATATTCTCTGGTTCCACATACCATAGGTCTTTCCCATCAAAATTTTACATGGGATATAACAGTGTAATTGTTCGAAGGGTTACGGAATAATTTGGATGAGTTTGAAGCTGCTTGTTTACACTACACTAATATAAAAATTGAGTGAATAGCGGTTTATTTATCTGAGAACAATTGCCAGAAAAAAACATCGTACGAATTGAAAAATGGATGTTTTAATAGTGTACTTACTATAACATTCATTCCTATTTGTCATCTTTGTGTACTTCCCTGATGCCGAAGCTAGTTGGCCATGCTAATACAAATACTCCAAAGTTGGCGCCGAGACCACTAATGATCCCTACGAGATACTGTGGAGACCGCATCATATCGTTATTTGTCAAATTTGGGGTTGCACACGCTCCTAGTTAACTAAGTTGAGTGGGTGGGTGCAAATTTGAGAAATTGGAGAATTAGTGTTCTCGGTACAGTGATTGCATGTTTTGTTGAAAATAAGTTGGTTCGAAAATGCATAAAAGTTAATGGAGGATGGAATTTGGGAGCCGAGGTTTTATTGAAGTTGTATGTATAAAAGTGACATTCAAAATTACAGTATGTACAGTGATATTTTTTGTATCAATCTAGCAGTCTAGCAATCTAGCTTTTAAGTTCTTGAGAAAAGCTGCAAGAATCATTGTCTGTCTTCAACTGTGATAGTATGTGTTTATAACATTTTCTCAGCCTTCTCCTCTTCCTAAATAACACAATTTTATAGTTACATGTGAGTGTTGACTAAATTTTTTCACATAAATATGGATCCTCATTCACCTATGATCGTGATATGATATTCTGGAAATATTAATTCTGGGATATTTAATGAATACTGGATTAAGAATATCCATAGTATCTTGATAGAATCTGTCAAATATTAATAAGCCTTTTTATACATTCAGTGGATATTTCTTAAGAAATATTCGCGACTGATGCAATATACACATTTCTTCGTTCATCCATTCACATTTCACATTCATTATATTTTTGTTTCCAAAATAGTCACAGTATATTCATAGAAAGTGACAAATATTCTTATGTCTCTTCATATATTCAGGAAAAAAAGCCAGTAACATTGCAGAGTTTCCAAGCATATTTTTTCTTATATCACTCCAGTTGGCTAATAATCACAAGAAATGTGTTCATTTACCTACTTGGGATATATTTAGGATATTTATTTCATGGATATACCAACATATTCCTATAAGTCGATAAAGTGAATATTCCAAAATTGATATAAATATCCTACATTTGCCCTCTAGTTCCATTCTAAGAATAAACATAGTATATCGAAAATATTCATGAGCATACCAAATATATTTCTGGATTATTACTGGCTTGTTTTATAATATATAGGAATATTCTTTTTGGGACATACTGAGAATATCTGAGATATTCCCATTCGTCCATAATGAATACCAATAGTTCTTGTTTGTTCAGGATGTATTCCAATCTACCCTACTGAGTATTGCGAGGATTATATTATATAAAATGTATAATGTTGTCTGGTACTTCTCAGAGTTAAGAAGGCAGCTACTCCACACTAGAGAGTGGAAGCAGATTATAATGGACTGTGTCTTCCCAAGAGACACTGGACTTATTTCATGTAGCACGAATATTCAGTTTTCCAACATTTCACGATCAATTGTAATTATTCAACTATTAACATTCACATTTACAGCTCTTGGATATTAATATGTAAAATAAGGATTAAAAGTTACGGGAAATGATTTTTTCTACGACCGTGCGTTTTAACCCATTCTCCGCACGTATTTTAGTTTTGAAAGTATGCAAATTTTGACTTTATCAGATAGTTTTTTAGTTCGTAAGTTATAACCATTGCTACAACAGGTAAATAAATATTTACGAAATATATCAAATGAAATTCTTTTATCTACAAATGACTTGAAACCGTTGTCGTCACCGTGATCGTCACGTCATCTTTATGCGACCTGAAACCGATGCCATCCTCATCGAAGTCTACTCACCAGTGAACACCAAATAACTCCACTGGACTGGCAATTTCAAGTAATTCACAGAACGCAACAAATTGTTTTTTTAATATTAATATTTATAATATTAAGTAGTTTTTAGTTAAAGCTTTGTATAATGTATATGTATGTTGAAAAGAAATAATTATTAGAAAATGGGTTGATATATTTTTTGCATATACGGTCGTGGAACAGTTCAGATGTTGATACTTTAGGAAGATGAATAGTCCCAACTATTTGACATTTGACAGGCAAAAGAGAATAATCCAATCTCGAATCACCGTGTTACGATTATTTGACAAGCAAACATTATCTGATGTCACCAATTAGTAAAAAAATTGATGCTCCATGAAATATTATATTTGAATGGAAACTAGAAAGGATATGAACGAATTATTTTCGCAGGGAAAAAGGAAATATGATTTTGAATATATTTCACTACAGTGCAATACATTTGAATTGTTTTTGTTTATCAATATAATCGAAAATGAGAAATATTTCATCGATAATATTATAATTTTCATGTAAAGGTCAAAATTAGTCTGAAAACGGTTTCCGACACCCAAATTCCACAACTCAGGGAGTGAATAAAGTTCATTGATAGAGTCAATAACTCTTCCATTGGACCAAGTATTAATTTTTACCTCTAGAATTGTGATAACAGTTCGAGCGGTAGCAAGTTTGAAGCATTCTGGAGCATCAATTGGAGCTATTTCCATTTTTGTCTTTACATTGGATAACCTTCACCACCACCACTACCAGTTGGCTCAACAAAAAGAGAATGACATTAACGTTGTTTGTAAGATTTTTAACCTTTTTCTAAAAACAACTTAACAATTTTCATCATCATAGTTAGTAATTACAAATTACCAAAATTTGTTTTCTGTTAATTTTCATCATAATAATTTTTTTCTGCTCATTATGTGGGTATATATTATTTGCCATTGTTAAAAACAACTTTTTGGTCCATTTTTCCATTATATTCAACCAAATATTGTCGATAGAAGACTCGACAGAATAAATCAATAATATTTTTGTTTAAGTCGATTTGCATAAAAAACAAATATTTCCGAATAAGCAGAGCATACAAATTGAAAAACAAATTCAAAAGACCCGTGTGCAAATAAATAATACGAGCATGAAAAATTGTTAGGGATGCCTATATTTCACCGGCCATAACGCAAGTAACTGCCGTTTGATCCCCTAACTTTCAATACAATCACATAAATTTTGATATCAACTATAATAGCACTAATTGAATTATATCCAACGATTTTCATCCATACTTCAGAGAAATGATAGCCAGTGACAGCGCTGTATTTGTATTTAATATAAGTAGAAATTAGTTATTTGCTAAATTACAGTTTCCTGTAACAATTATTGTCATATTTAAGTAAAGTCTGTTATAATATCGAGATAATATTATCGTACTATTATAACGCCTTGAGGACTTCAAAATTGTCGTTCAAATAGTAGACCGTTCACTGGAAACAAACATCTACTTCTCGGGCTGTGTGCTCCGACAGACATTGAATTACAGTTCCAAGTTGAACAGGGCTGGGATATCTTTGTCTCTAGGTGAGGTGGAGAACTGAAAAAAAATTGGTAGGAAATTCTCGTAACGCCATTCGTATTCAAATTAAAGGGCGTTGAAGAAAAAAAAATATACACATGTCTTACGATTTTGCCGAAACTCCTGGACGCTTATTCTCATCGATAGAGCATAGTTGAGAGAATTCTATATTCTATTCTATATTCTATTATATATTCTATTATATATTCTATTCTATATTCTATTCTATATTCTATGCTATATTCTATTCTATATTCTATTCTATATTCTATTCTATATTCTATTCTATATTATATTTTATATTCTACTCTATATTCTATATTCTATTCTATTCTATATTCCATTCTATATTCTATTCTATATTTTATTCTATATTCTACTCTATATTCTATTCTATATTTTATTCTATATTCTATTCTATCACACAAGTAGGAACGTTCCTTGCTCTCTTGAAATTGCGAACAGCATTCTGGGCCATGCGAAATACTTGGACATTGTTGCCGTATGTTATCAATGAATTGAAATGTATGTGGTAGACCATTTGCTCAAATAGTAGTTTGAGATTAACAAGAAAACGTCATATCTTGATAGATGTCATTTTATATTTTAATCTTAGTGATAAAACTTCCAAATCATAGATATAATATAAAATAAAAATGGACCGAAAACCCTCAATCAGCTCTGAGCAAGAAGATGTATTAGTGCAGTTTATGAAGGAACATGAAGATTTGCAAACGGGCCGGTTTACTTCTGATTCATGACATATCAATGTAAAATACGTTATGCGCATGCGATTCGCTTGAAAATATTAGATTCGTGTGCTTCAAAGCAGGAGAACAAAATTGCTCCTCTTCTACCAAAATTTCATAGGAAGGGAATCGCCGAGAATACGGCGTATAAAATTTCAATGGAACAATGGCGGATTTTCTCGTAGGAACGCTCACATCTCTTGGTTGAGAATAAGCACCGCTAGATTGGAATGCAATTTTTGACAAATATGTTTTGGAGGCTGATAGATCATCCCATGAGTTTGTTTTCAAATCTGACTCTCATAGAGAATTGCACGATTCGTTCCAAGTAGTATTGAACTATAACTTTTAATCAATCAAAATTCCAAGTGAACTTAAACATCATTCAACTTCACACCAAAAAGATACTCTTGGTAGTAGTCGATAGGAAATTTTATTTGAAAATTATGAATTGATAACTGATGCAAATTCTCGTCAAAAATTGGTAGACAGAATTCAACGTCACTCTTATAGACCTCATAGCTGATCACCAAAAGTTTGTAAAATTAATGGATTATTCAGAAAAAAGGATAGACTTGTGTACATATTCATGAAAATGGAGTGGAAATTTTAAACACTTACTCTGATTGATTGTTACCTCAATTTCCTTCTTGTTCAATTGATAACTTCATCATCACTTTATATAAGCATCGGTTATTGCTTCATCATTTTCAAATCCCGAAGACAATGCACAGTATCGAGTTTTTGGTGTAAAATTGAATGATGTTGAATGTCACCAGGAATTTTTATTAATAAAATAATATAACCTTGAAGTTCTCTCCAATACAACTTGGTACCAGCCGTGTAACTATCGCCCTCTATAAAGGTCGGATATAAAAACAAATTCAGTGCCCAAAACATATTCGTAAGAAATTTCAATACAATGCTACCAGTACTTTCGGTAAAATGGTGAAAAATGTCTATGAATTAGTTCATTGTGGATTCAGACACAAATATTGCTATTAGTATCATGCTTTATTAAATACGACAATATTACAGGAAACTGTAATATCTAATAGAAGTATTGCTACTAAACCTACCAAGCTAAGACGAAAAAATCCATTACTTTGTTTACATTTACATGCAAATTGGCAAAAATAATTGGAACTCACATTTTTTCATCACAATAAGTACCCACGAGTGAATTATCCAAACATATTATTATGTGACAAAAAATTTCCCTGTACTTTACGGTATGCGGCATGCTTCGGAATCAAATCAAAGGTGCAAGCAAATCAAGATCATTTGCATAATCTGAGGCACGGTAACATATTTTGTCAAACTTAACGTCATTAACATGTGTATGTTTAGATTACATTATATAATCGTAGGCTGTTAATTTCGAGCCTCTTAACTTGTTTATTGTGGAAACATGTTACACCATATTTATTTATTTCTCATTTTATGAAGAAACTATTTAGAGTGAGTTGAATTTATTACTAGCTGCAAATTCATTTCGCAATGCAAGATGAACATTGCCGCAGTCGAACTTGGTTTGAGGCGATCGGTGACATTGCCGAGCCCTTGTCCTTGTGTTACTAGGCAGTCGACGAATGAAAACTGCCGTTCTTTGATTGAGTTATATGGATATGGATGTGAAAAGTTATGATGGAATTTAAAAAAGGAGAGCAGCGACAGTGACGCGTCCACTTTTCATTATTGGAACTTTAGTTCTTCACGTCAGGTTATGCTTGAGCGACCGGGGGTCGCGACGCAAACGATCTGACCGTCACGTTACGTTACGTTATGTTACGTTGTATCGTTATGTGCCTTGCTTGCGTGCGTGTGCTCTTTCCTGAGTCTCTCTCTCTCGTTTACGAAGCAGCGATTCATATGCTTCGGCCGGCGTGGAAGGCGAGCATTCTACCACTGAACCACCAATGCTATATCAAAATTCTATGCAAAGCTGTTATTCGCAGTGCTGGTGATCTACTTGAATTTGTTCGGATAAATTTTTACTATTATTTCCATAATTTTTTTGCGCTATTGATCTTTTTTGTTTATTTACAGCATCGGTTGTCAGGACGGTAGGTTCTGTTAACTGGTTTCTAAGTTTAACACGTCGGTAAGTGATTTACTTACCGTTCAGTGGTCGAGAGGTAATGAATAGCATAAAAACAATTTCACCAAAATGCAAAATTTATTTTAAGCTGATCGAGAGGTATAAATGTCACTGGTGACATTTCGTTCATTTCGAAGAAATTTAAATTATTTTATTCGGAATTTATTTTAATACGATCGCGCAAAAAATGGTATAAGCATCTCGAACGTTAAGGGTAATCACAACGTTTGCATGATTACTCTCGTAAAATTGGTTAAAATGATATGAGGATTAAGGGGTCAACACATTCACTTTTCGAAATACAGGGTGTTGAAATTTTGGAAACTTGAATGTTTCAATTCGATAACTTTAAAATGGATGGATTAATTTGTTTTGAAATTTGGCAGGCTGCTTTCAAATGTAAAAGGGCATATTTTGATAGAAATAGTAGTTTGTGCAACTAGTGTGGCTATGATGGCCATATCACACGAGGACGAAGTTTGAGCACGACGCCGTTCAAGTGCGATATGGACAATCCACACGAGTCGAACAGCATATTTTCTCTACGACCCACTTAAGAAAATGAAATAAAATCTAGAAAATAAAAATTTCTATAAACTGTAATTCAACAATTCAATTTTATTTTTCCACTAATTATTTGTGGTAAACGTACAGTTCTTGAATGTCCAATTTGTATAATGCTACGGTTTCCCTCTTTAAATACACGATGCTGTTATAAGTAGATGTTGCCAGTCGGACTCCCTCATGAAGGGTACCGTACCATTATATATAATAATTAATATTCTGCTAAATACTTCAAACGTCTACCTGTTGTCGTTATTAATATCAAGCAGAATAATTATTTAAAAATAAAATTAACAATAAAAAAAACTTCTTTACGGGGAATCGAACCCGGGTCTACCGCGTGAGAGTCTGGTTTGCTCACTACGCGACCACCGAGGAATATGCAAATTGTTTATCTATAACGTCAGATGTATTACATAATCTTTGCTTAAAAGGAACTAAAGTTCGTACCGTGTCCACCTTTTTTGTAAACGTCGGCCGTCGTTTCGAACTACTCCGTAACTGTGGCTCGAGTTGATGTACGACCTGTTTTTCGGGGAGATAAGATAGAATAAGATAAATATGGGGCCTATGTGCTACCAGGAGCCTTTCCACTACGACCTTCGCATAATTGTGTGTGGCTTCCTATTATTATAGGGTTTCTTGTCTAGGCCCGTCCCTATCACTAGACTTCGAATGAGAAACCTCAATTCCCTATTATATTGGAAGGTTTGTGGTTCCCCCTATCATTGATAGGGGGTGTAGTCTACCAATGGGCGCCTGCCCTCTGGTGAATCTATTAGTGATTGACCTAGCTTCGCCTTAGTAGCACCAAGTTCAGCAAGACTTCTAGTGCAACTGTTGGGGTCCTCCCCATGACTCCCGTAGCAGCAAGGCAAGCTTGCTTTTGGATGCCACTTAGCCCCTGGATCCTTCCAGCCTGCCAAGGCTATCATGGGTCTGATGATATAAACCATATGATTATTTCTAGTTGTAGCCCCAGTTTTTCGCGCATATTTTTTTGCACAGATTGAGGGCTATCGTACCATTCTGTATTATTCTCTTTAGTTGTTGATAACATGTCAACTTGGGGTCAAATATGATTCTTGGCCAGATAGAATAGATGATGTGACAGTCGCTCGAAATGGATACGCGACTTTAGGCTTAGGTTATTTGATAGTAGACGACACTTAGGATGGAAATTTTGAGGAATCGTGGAAAATAAACGTATATACACAGTGTTTTTGTATTCATTCGAAGAAATTAGACACGTGTGAAATTATTATGGGTCATTTTTATGAAGAGAAACAGGCGCCGAATAAAATTGATAAGGTATTGGGTATTTCATCCCGAATATTGAGTGAAGATGGTAGCTCGAAATTCTGAAAATTCCGTGCTCTCGTCATAACTAACCACCAGAGTTTTGCCAAAAGTTGTGTTATATTTTAAGGGGGAAAGATTATGTATCAAATATCTCTGTTGAGATTGAGTTTTGTTAATTTGAGAATGTCATCAGAAACTTCTGTTGATTGTCAAAACATTTTACTGAGCATTTTTTTGGGTGTTATCTTGGACAAGGGTGGGCTGATATATTTTGGTCACAGAAGAGACCAATCACCTCTCGAAATTTTCAGCAATAATAAACTAGATGTTGTGAAGAGAATTTTTATTTCCAACATTGAAAATTGACCCATTGGTTTACGGCATCAACATATTCCACAGGGGATAACAGTCACTAACTTGTTAGTTACAAAAATAACTCTCTTTATAATTGATCAGAATTATAACTGCAAGTCTTTGATATTTCTGAATCAATCCATTCAAATCACCCTAGTTATTTCATTCACTACCTCACTGCTCTCTAACGATCTCTATTGTTAACAACTGCTTTCAAAATTTTCGCGATATTAATTTTTGCGGCATGTCGAATCATCGACAAGTGCCTAAACTAATAGTATCATACATACCATAAATTTCTAATAACCAGATTTGTATCACAGCTAGAATGTCATAAATAACGTGTCTTTAAATATGAACTTACCGCCCCTCTTTAGCACAAAAAGTAAAGGTGGGTCTTTCCACTGTGACAGTAACGGTTACTTATTTAAATAAAATTTATAGATACCTATCGCTGAAAAGTTATAATTATTTCAACGCTTGATAAGTTTTGAAAAATATTTTTCAAAAACAGTGACCGTTCAACTAAGAAGTGCTATAGGCTTATAGGATTACATTCTCGTCCAATTTATGCTGCAAATGGCATTAGATGTTGGTCAAAGATCTCCATTCCAGCTGTATCGTTCCCATTCAAGATCACGCTCTTTGCGTCCATTCCAAAAATTTCGAGTTGAAGTTGGACCTAGAGTTAAAATTTGAGCTGGACCTCGAGCAGCAATTCTGGGACCAGGAGCAGCCAGCTTTACTGTGGGAAATTCTGGGATCAAACATCTACGTTTACTCTGAGAAATATTATTGATAAAATAATGGAGTTTTATTCAAGTCTCAGAGCAAAACTTAAAATAATCAAACACGGAAAGTTATAGCTAATGTTATTCATTTCAGGAGAAAAGAGGATGTAAGTAATCAACCATTAGAATACTTCAAAAAAGTTAAAAAGAGATAAAAACAAGTACTCCTGGAACTCATTTGGACAATTTCGATATAGGACGATACTCATTCAATGTGATGAAAAATATCCATCTCTACACACCGCTCTAGTTCCAGTTAGTTCGGGACTTTGAAAGGACCGTGGATGACTCGACAGATGGTCATTTGTTTTGTGATAATATTGTACACTTGACGTTCAGTCGTTTGTACTGTACGGAATAAGTTTGTATAACAAGCAATTCGTTTATGTTGACGATACAAAAATCATGGGTCATTATAATCAATTGTTGAAGGATATAAAAAGGCAAAGTTAGCGTATATAAATGGAAATTACAACACCACTGATTATTATTTGAAATTAAAATTTGAACCATTTTCAATAATAATAATAATTGATATCGTGTCTCTGTTCACCAATGTCTCTTTAGAAGATGCATTATCACATATCAATGAATTATTCACTAAATACATGATAAAATGATCTTTATTACATTTCGCCGTTACCACAAATAATTAAATACATAAACAAGAAGACAGAGAAAAGTAAATTAAGTCCGGGTATTGCCAATTTTTATATGGAAAAATTGGAACAAACAGCCTTACATACTGCAATAATGGAGGTGTTGGAATTGATTTGCGGGTTTCCATGCTAATTTTTTCTGAAATTTTATAAGTATTAGACTTTTGATATAGGTACCTATTGTTTCAGTAGTATCATTATATTAAACAGGCTTGAAGATAATCTTAAATTCAGATTTTACATTTTCGATAAAATCTGCAGTCTGTTCAGGATGATTAGTTTTGCGTTTTGTTGTCGCTAGACAAAACGAGATAACATGGGTCTCTCGTGTCGTCGAGAGAGGGCGGGACGAGACGACAGACGACCTTCACCCTTCTTGTCTCACTTCTGTCGTGATATAAATGAAATATAGTAGAACCCAAGAAAAGTTTCAATCCTAAAGAAAAGCTGTATTATATTTGACATAACTTGTGTGCAATAAATGTCAAATATGACAAGAACTAACCTAAATGCGTTGAAACTTTGCTTGGTATTTACTACAGGGTGGCCCATTAGTGCTACAAAGGTCTATAGTTCATTTACGATAAGTTTGCAATAACAAAACATGACAGATGTTCTACATCGTTGCCACGTTGTAATTTTTTTCCAGCTGTTGGCCATCCCCTAGACCTGGGTACACGCCGCCGATGCGCGTGCACAGTTACACTTTATGTCTCTTTCAAGGTCTGAATACCACCTACTAGTGAATTCTCTTTCTCTCTGTAAAGGACAATCAACATTCGGCCATCCCCTAGACCTGAGTGCACGCCTCCGATGCGCTCAAACAGTTATACTTTCTCTCTCTTTCAAGCTGTTTTTCTCATATTTTCCTTGTCGTACTTGTGTAATCCAGGAAGGTTCCATAAGAAGTTACGTGATCTGTATATAAGCCATCGGTCCAAATATAGACGATTTGGACCGATGGCTTTCGAGTTATTTGACAGCAAACCCAGACAGCACAAGCACGTACCTAAAACGTTTCCAGGATGTCCGTTATCAGACATTCGATGTCCCAGGAACGTCCGTTCCAGGACCTTAGTCGTCCTCAGGACGTCCTGAGGACATCTTTTGTTACTAAACCATACGTCCCTGGGAAGTCCTAATAAGAACATTCCAAGTACGTCCCTTAATTTTGATAATGGACCTCCCAAGTACGTCCTCCAATTTTTTTCAATGGACCTCCGTAGGATCTTTTTAATGGACTCAGGAAAAATTATTGATAATAAATACCATAATATGTCTATATACATTTATTCAAATTTTTATACATTCATATATAAGGACCAGAATAGAGTAATATTCAAAATTTTCTATGCCTTCAATTTTTGTAGGAAAATCAGGATTGAGGTTATGTACTGTTGCATCTTCCATGGGGCCATTTGAAATGATTCGTCGATGAGATTCACTACTACTGCAATAAACGTCGATGTCTTAAGCACAAAATGCCGACCCCGCCGGTGTACGGCAACTTCAAGTCTCTTGGCACGCATATAGTATTTTTTATGAATACCATGTTAATAAATGGGAGAAAATGATCTTATTTTATTCACACTCACGTGGAATATGTACCACTGGGTTCAACAACACATTATATTAAATATCACAACACTTAACTTTACCAAATATAATGATTTATACTCTTGTCTCTAATCATATTACACACACCATTGTCTTTATATTAGACAATGCACACACAGAAACGAAAAACAACCAAAGTGGCGACTGACATAGACGGTGGAAGCCGAAATGTCACGCTGTCACGCATGCGCATTTAATGAATAGAAATAATTGTGTATTTTTTGGTTTTTGTTGATTATATACCAAAAAATTGTGAATAATTGTGGTTTCTAATAACGATGTGTATTATTTTACAATTTTTGATTCTAGTTTGTGCGTCCCCAGGACGTACAAATTAGAACGTCTCTAATACTTGGCTAGCTACTTGGCGGCTACACTAATTTTGCGGCAATCGATTTTGTTTTCAAGGAGCTTTGATTAGGTAAGGTTACAAATACAGTTGGTTCGGTGAATCTTTTCCCATGCGTCATCATTCATATACAAACGCAATACATCAATACATTAAATTACACGTAGGTCGTAGATTGATGTTTCAATGAGGATGTGGCTAAAATGACGGTGTGAGTTATTTATTATTGAAGCTAGATATTTGTAAATATTTCACAGCCATTTAGCGATATTTTACCTCAACCTTTAGTTTGAAGAAACTGTTAGTATTCCAGAGTTTTATAGGGTTATTCCGCAAATTTACTTGCATAAAAGTTAGAATTAATAACAATTTCCTCACTAGAAACTTTGCAAATCAGAATTGCCTTTTTAGTGTTATGGCTAGCAACCATTACTATTGGGCCGTCACACCCATACGGTTCAACAATGAAAAATAGAAATCTTTTGGATTGTGAAAATAAATAATAAATATAAATAATAAATATTTTAAATCTGTATATTTAAATATATACAATAAATTTCATTCAATTTTCCTTATAGAATCAGAGCTATCACCTGTATTTATATCTATGGTAATTGGTTGAATGCTAATATCAATTATATTTTGCTCTGGGGCATACCACTTTTCTATAATTGCAAGGGTATGCCTAACACATTTTTTGTAAATTTGTTGATGACATTGTTGCAGTGCCTCTTTCCACATATTTATAACAGAGCTATCTGAATACTTATCTTTACCAATATATTTATTGTAATTTGTCCAAATTACGTTGAATTGCGTTTGCGTTGAATTCACATTGATATGACGGTAGTCCCAGCAAAATATGTTTCATACAATTCAGTTTGATGGAATTCTATCCATAACCATGATGAAATGTCAATTTAAGGTTAGTTTTCATTGCGAAGTAAATAAATAATAAGTAGATAAATAATCTTTATCTAATTCCGCTATCAAATGTGACACTTTACGTCACTCCTTGACGTTAGGAAACGTCACATTTTTCATAACCTTCATATTATATCAGTTATGAAAAGTAGTTATGTAAAAACTTTACGTAACTGTTTATGTTTCAACATAGAGATACCACATGAGTTTCAAAGAATAATTTATTAATTAGGTAGGTACTGTCAAAACTGACAATGATTTCATTATTTAAACTGTACAATTAACCCATTATTCTAATTCAATAGTATTCTGAGATTTATAAACATTGAAAACATTATTCAGGACACAGTTATTTAAAATAAGTCAATTTTCTGGGTGAATACATCAAAGTAACAATTCTTTTAACACCATTTGATTCCACTTCAAT
Organism: Galerucella calmariensis; assembly: GCA_910591675.1. NCBI lineage: Eukaryota > Metazoa > Arthropoda > Insecta > Coleoptera > Chrysomelidae > Galerucella > Galerucella calmariensis. Next base: position 3,461 of record CAJUYG010000953.1, on the reverse strand, counting down.
ATTATCATTGTAATTGAAGATTTTATTGGATATTATGAAAGCGCGGAATTAGATAAAACGTTGTACGTAAACACGTTATGAAGAGAGCGATATTGTTCAACACGCGTAATTTGCAGAACTCGCTAGCGCTCGTTTTGGCAAATATTACGCTTGTTGAACAATATCGCTCTTTTCATAACTAATTACGTAAATATCTATTACTTACCACAATAATTCGAACACTCGGGTGTAAGTAAGTCGTTATAACAACTGTTTTTTAATTACATTTGTATGCAAGGGACAAAAAAATGAATGTAAAATAAAAATGGTAACGAAGTCTTTGGTCTGTGAACGTACAAATTCGCGTTAAATTTATCGCCGACATTCATCATATGGCTATCTCTGTTTTTTATATTATGTTGTAATGGAACAAACGGTTTCATTTCGGGGGTTTAGATTCTGTGAGTAGGAAAGAGACGTACTACAAAAAGTAGTATGTGAATAATTTCATACATGGGAAAAGATTCACCGAACGAACTGTACAACAATAATTTTCTTCAGCGTAAAGTGAATTTTTCATCGGTCTTTTTATTCTAGATATATGTTTTCCGGCAACGAAAATGAATGTGAAAGTTTGATTGACCTCTGATTAATTCTTATCCCAACTCCCTAGACATGTTTCCTGCTACTTGATTGTCTGTTTTCTCCTACATTCTAAAACGATTTCATATTAGCGTAAACGACAACCTGTTATTACATAAAAATTCGATTAACCAACCAGTCACGTAATATATCGTTATTTATCTGTTGGCCAGGTAATTTGAAATTCTTTGTTATCACCTGTACTATATAATTAAAATATGCGTGCTAATGGTAGGCATGTAGTTGATAACCAACCCTTATATAACGTTGGCTTATCTACATGATGAACTGCTACACTATACATTGCATTTCCTTCAGTTCTAATGGCGGGGCTTGTGAATATGTATACTACTATTATATAAGTTTAATTCAATTTTCGGTTTATCTATAGTTCAGCACGCTCAGCAGTTGAAGTAGGTAAAGAACGTTTCACAATATTTCAATCAATAACTATCCCAAGTAACAAAAATTGATATATAAAAGTTATAAACACCTTTATAAAATCATGTTTGGAAGGTAAATGGTGTCTTAAAATATGGAATAAGCATATATACAGAGCTTATTCAGCTGTTATAACTCTAAATAGGCCCACGTTAGGCAACCATTTCATAAGGGTATTACGAGGAACTGCATAATAACTGTTCTATGATATTCTTATAAAGTTTTGAAATACCCTTTATACGACGTTTATATATCCTGACCTCCAAACCGCAGTAGTTATGGACACTCTTATAAAGTTACTGTTTAAGGACCACATAAAGGTAATTTAGAAGTTAATATACCATTTATATTACGTTAACAACTACATCATCTGAAACAAAATTTTCAGAAGAAACCATAATACTTATATAACTTCAATATTGCTGAATAATAGAAATATCAATTATTATGTATTTAAAACTAATGCAACTGTCAATCTGCTTCGCCAATTTAAGTAGGTATGGCGTCTATCGCACACTATACTACATTATCTTAACTTCGGCGATATAGTGAAAAGGGACACGGGGGTACCTCAAAAATGGCATGCGAAGCAAATTTTACTGTGAAAATAGATTACGGTACCTCGAAAAAACACAACGCGCCCGTTATTTTATCAAAAATAAAAATGTTTCTGAAGCATTAATTGATTTGACAATGTTTTTTCAAAAGCGATAATTACAGTCAGAAAAAACTGATTTCTGTGATTAGAGCAACTTATTTTAGTACATAATTGTTATAAAATTGTTCAGAATTATTCATTTTCAACCAAAATTGAATTGTAGCATATCACTCGCAATAAGATTGCAATATGGCGGTAATGGGTATGAGAAAATGCAAACCGCTAGTTCAATAGTTTTATGAAAGGAATTTAAGAGCTTATATTACTCTATTAACTCCTTACTTAATATGGATAGTTTGATAAATTCAAATAATCGGTGTTGCCGATTTACTTGCCGGTTATTATCAAGTACCCATGACATTTTGTATCAATACAATGTCTATGATAGCAAAATACTTTTCGTTAATAACTGTATGTAAAATTTTTTGTGGTTTATATTTTATTTCTTCCTCTGGTGACATTTCATTTATTATTTTCAAAGTTATTATATGTGACAACACTGTTTTTTCTAACCGGCATCAGCCGCTACTTGGTTTCTTCTCCGTCAAGAGCAGGGGGAACTGGAGTTAGTCCTGACCGAGTAGACTCTCTTATTTCGCTAAAAGGGGATATCATCGTTCCATTATAGTGGTTAAAAATACATCTTTTGAAATTGTAGGTGGTATATCTTTGACATATTCTAAAACAGTTTCTATTGGATTTTCAATCCCGTTGTGCCAATATGCCCCCGAATCAATTGTTTTTACACTTATGTTAGGTGGTGTTTATGAAAAAGTTCTTGGATCCTTCGGTATAACGGTGCACTTGACAATATTTAAGAGTTCTTTTAGAGCAGTGTGCTTCTACTTATGCCGTACTAACTGCCCACGATCTTAATTTCGTTCTGAACTGCTAGTTTAACTCAAACTTGAACATCATTTGAATGTTTGCCATCATCTTAACAATTTTACCTTTTACCTTGCGTTTAAAGTTACCAATTTTCTTAATATTTTTCCATTTTTTTGGAATCTCACTCATGATGGCAATATACTAATTGAAAAGCACTTACAGAATTTTTCAAGCTTAGATTGAACTTGTTATATAGCACCGCTATCGAGCTAAAATGTTTTATAAAATTATCACATGTCTCTCTGAATAACTGTCAGAAAACGACATCTGATCCCGTGGAGTTTATCAACGCTATTTTTCTTTTATCACCAAACTATTATATGGATCGATTATATAAACGTTTACAAAGTATGCTATAAAGTATACTATAAAGTATGTACTTAAAAGTGTAGAAAATATGCTTCTATATTGCTCAATGGTCATCATAGAAAGGTGTATAAACCAGTTGAAAAACTGTTATATAGAGGTCTTCTAATTATGTTCTACGATCGCTTTTATCACAATATGATAGAACTAACTAGTAATATAAGCAAATTGGTATTCCAGAGTTGTCTAATAAACCAAAAAAGCTTTCCGCGAAACCGTTATAAACCACTAACATAACATTTTGGTAATTAAACGGTTACCAACATGTTACTTGGGTAAGGATGTTACAGTGACATAAGCATTTCGATAAATGCCTCCAACCTCAATAATATTCTTGGTCATTTTCCCACTATCGAGAGGAGTATCACAATGTCACATTCCTAATTTACTGTATGAAATTTGTGTTTATTGTACGGTTTAATATGTAATAATATGGGGGAAACCGTAATACTATGGCCCATATTTTCAGCAATAGTCGTTTTTTTTT